>NMRA01001710.1:0-11218 GCA_002633005.1 Phoronis australis
ATTTACGAAAACAGCCAAATAGCTTACCAAATGGGTATTACAGATATTACAGATATTGGTTGAATGATGAGTGCACTGTTTTTGGTCATCTCAAGTCAAATTCTGTTATAAAGTTTATTATATCAACTTCACTAGCTTTATATTCTGTACAATGAGTCATCAAAGCTGCAGTAACCAACAAATGAAAAATGCACAGATGATGTGTGGTTTATACATTGACAACAGGTGTCTCTGCTTCTCCATTTTAGACGCACATAGAAAAGCATGAAACAGGCGAAAAGTCAAACATTTTAAATGGGGATATTCTTGCGGCACATCATATTATTAAAACAATGACATTTATTTTGCTTTTGGTACTTTTAAAAAAAGATGAAGTACATGAAATTACAGCTCTGAAACACCAGTTTGGAGTTGAGCAAGGTCCATGTCCCTATATAACGTACAGAATGGCAGTGGCATGTGAGTCTATTGAAAGCAGACACTCTGGCAACCAAGCACCTGCTAATGATTGACATGTCTACCAAATAGTTTGAATAGGCAGTGGCATGTGAGTCTATTGAAAGCAGACACTCTGGCAACCAAGCACGTGCTAATGATTGACAGGTCTACCAAATAGTTTGAAAATAGTTTGAATATTGCAACATTTTAAATACTTTGTATATTTCTTTCTGAGTTGAAAGGGTCAATTTCCCGCTTTGATTAACTGGGAGTCTTAGTAATCTTTCAATGTGGGTGTCCAAACTGGAGAAATTCTGATTGACAGGGCGTCCAAATGATACATTGGGCGTCCTTGCCAGGGCGTCAACATTAGTGCTAGGGCGTCCAAATGGACGCCCAGGACATACGCTGCATGAAGGCCTGGCTCCAAGTTGCGTATTCAAGATTCTAGGAGAGAGAACAATACCAGCGGTTAATGAAGGATTTCGGTTGAAGTACATACTCCGCCTGCCCAGGTACGTGCCTCATTTCACACCAGAGGTTTCAAAATTAAATCCTGAATCAGAATCGTTTTGAATTTATGCTCCAGTTAAACCTTGACATTGACCAATCAGAAGCCATTGAATCCATTGCAATTCCGCAGATTAAGCAGTCCACAGAAATTCCAAAAAAAAATAAGAAAAAGACTTTTGTTCATAATTTGGAAAAATGCCTTCCTCTCATCTGATGTTGTTAAACTGTAGTTTTTGCCCATGAAATTTAGGATTAATTAGGTCAAGGACAGGTGAATACCCAAGTAGCTGACCGTCCCATTTGGCAATAAATGGGGTTACTTGCCAAAAGTCACGCTTTGCCGTGAAAGATTTAAAGCCACATGAAGCACCAGAGACCTCTTTTGGTTCCTCGATATTTGTGATGTTCTCAAAACATGATATAGGCCATCAACAGAATGGAGTTTGACGACTGCTTCAACATGATTCGCTGATTCTTACTTGATTAATAGTGGCCATAAACCTGCCTAAAGGCCTGACAAAAATCATTTTTTGTGCTATTAAATTGGTTTCAACTAGTTCAGTAATAGATTTTTGGGCTATGATAGAAGTGACACTATGGTATGAGATACCAGGCTAACCTACCAAGCTTGATTTCAAGGAATAGACATGGTTAGTTTTAGAAAAGCCTAAAACTTGTTCCTATACCAGTCAGAAACAAGTAAGACAGAACTAAAGTGGGTGGATATCTAAATCTGGTTTGTTTTTACTGAAGGGGGTTTAGTCACATTCAAGTTTAAAGATAATAAGTTCGACTTATCCTACTTAGTGATGCGCAGAATTTAAGTTTTGGCGTTAAATAGGTCACAAGAACCTATGAGGGGACATGCCTGGCAGTGGTCATTCAGACATCGATGTAAAATATCATACAACTCACATGTTTGTTACAATGAATGATGTAATGAAAATGCCAAACACTATTATAGGAATGAAAAATGAAGTACCTAAATTTTGTGATTGAAAAACACAGAGAGCAGCAAGTTCATTTGTTTTACANACAACCCCCCCTCCCGCAGGCAAATATTATCCAGAAAGAGCTGCTCTTTTTATGTAAGGTTCGAGTCAGTGTAAACATGCAGTGATCGCATCATTTGGATTATGTTTGTTTTAAGCTAAAACCATAATCAATCATTTTTAATCAATTCAAACATACAAAAACTAAAGCTCAGACTGCTCACAATCATACAGTGATTTTCATGAATATACAAAACATGCATTTTTCGGTAGTTGTCATTAACACGAATCCTGCATTTTGAAAACCATTTTTTTTTCTAATGAATTAAGCAGGCATCAAACTGGTTCTCTAAATCTGGACCCCTGTAACTGACTAAATGACCCATTTTTCCAACCTCTCTTTCTTAACTGTACAGAAATATCGACAATAATTAGTCCGAATTGAGATCTCTCATCAATTTTGCACTTGCAGCTGAGGAGAGGAACTGACAGAAAGAGAGTTCAAGCGTGTTACTATAAATGTGACGTATTTAAAATGTCACATGACACATATTGTCAGTGTCAGCTGACCAGAAGTTACAAGTAAAACTTATTGATTCAGACACGTCAGCAAACTGAATATCTCAAAACTTTTTAATGCAACTGACACGGCATGATCGCTGTCTTTTGATGAATTCAGGAAATAACATCAAATTAAGCCAAAAATAAAAAAAAATGAAAATGAAACTATTAACAGCTGTTTTGCAGGTCTATAGTACCGTACATCCATTATATATCATTCCCCTGGACTGTTAAAACCAAGAAATTTCCAACATCACCATCTGATCTTAGTATCACTTTCTATTAAACTAAACAAACAAGCCTATTGTGTTGGTGCACAATGCTGGGATAGTAAGCAGGTCAGAGCTTACACTCACACAAAGGAATCAGCAGGTAAAAGTTAAGTCTAATTTCTCCGAAAGTTAACCGTTTTTCTCCGTTCGAAGTTTTTTGGTGACAATAATTCATACAAAACACATCTTCTTCACGACATTTTGCTGAACGTCATCAGGAAATAGTATTTTTAAATATCGGTTAGAGTCGGATACACAGTTTAAAAGATCAGATAAACGCAGACAATGAGAGAGCTGCACTATGTAAACACTGGTTTGCCAACTTTCTCCACTAGCTATTGCTGTCATACTGATAAGGACACTAGTGCATCCTGACTAATAGCCAATCAGTGACATAGTGATTATCATCCCATAGCACAGGTGCGTAACAAAACTTAACAACTTTTTTAACATTCATTGAAGTACAAGTAAACAAAATGAAGTTCTCCACAAAATTAGATACAGTCAAAAATAATTCTAAATGCACAACTGAATACAGTACGATCTATGGACACAATATCATAATCTTGTCCTATAGATTTAAAAATATAAGATGTGTCTTCTCAGTAGAAGAAAAACAGGCACCAAATTCACTGTTTGTTTGAGTTAACTTCCAAGCTGAAACTTACTAAAACCAAAGTCTGACATGTCCATGCTTACACTGGTAACCACTCAGATTCCCTCAGCCCCAGACAACTTTTATGGTGTCTATTCAGCACGCCCTTTGTATTGATGTAGATCTGAGCTAATGAAGTAAAAGTAATAGCTAGCACTACTGTCTCAACAATGATGGTTGTTATAACACCCAAATTGGTTTTCTCTTGTACAGCCTGCAACTGAGAAGAGTAGTTTTAACTTGGTACATTTTAAATATTACAAAATGAATAAAAAAGTTAATTTGTGTTTATCTTGACAAAGGTCCACTTCCCAAAGGAACGATGGTTTTAAATGTGTTTCATATCAGCTTTCGTTATTTCAATACTCCTGTCAACTTTTTTTAGCAGGAAAAGGTTGATATCTTTTTATTTTATTTTTCAACTTGAAGTACCAAAACAGTGGTAGATTTTGATGGCCAGCGAAACTTAAGTTAATTGTGAACTCATCCCTGAATTTTCCACTTTACAGCTACACTAAACATTTCACGGCAAACAAAACTTCACGTGTCATTAGTATTAGAACTCGAATAATAAAATATATACGAAAGTGCAAATATGGTGATAGTCAAACTAAAGAATTGGAATTTTTGGACAACTTCAGTTGCACTGACTTCATAACTATTCTAACTTTTTGTCAGTCATAAACAAAGAAGGGTGGGCATAAGTTAAGTACAACTGTTTCCTAGTAAAAAATCTGGTTAAACAAGACTGAAATATTAAAAGAATAATCCATGTGATATTGTTAACTCTGATGAGCGCCAGTTTGTAAATCCGCCGAGTATATTAATACGCACGGTCGTTTATCTTGAATAGGACCCAATGTTTGTAGTTTTAAGCTTATTAGTTCATCGATTTTAAAAAATCGAAAACCTTACTTGGTTGTTTTTTCCAGCTGAATACTGCTGTGGTGATCATTTTTAATGAAAATTATTGGTAAATGCATTTTGAAAATTCGCCAGTATGTACAGGCAGAGATGTTTACTACAGTTTATGGTCAGGCAATTACACTTAAGTGGGACTTGCTCGCACCAAACAATTCGGTCCTCACAACCGTATCGGACTCCAGCGCCGCGCTCTCTTTGATCCTGGTACTAGCTGCTCAGAAGGACGAGTGGTGAAAATTCCCGCATATCTTTAGAAATGCGTGACTTCCTTGTAAGCGCATTATTCATGGTATGATGATGCTCCAGTTATTGAGTAACTTTAAAATGAGGTGTTTTGTTTGAATACAAACTCGGAAGAATACGTGAATCATTAATTAATTATTGTCCGATGAATGAGATTGCCAATAGTTGAAAAAAAACCAATAAAGGTTGGCTAAAATTTACATTGTTATATCGTGATTTGCTTTAGTTTGGAGCAAATATTTTTCAAAGTGAGCATGACTATTTGAGTAAACTTGCCAAATGCTAATATATATTCCAAGGTCACGTATATGCGAACTCGAGATTAAACAAAATTCCAAGATGAAGCCCCACAGCACAGCACCATGGCAAGCACCAAGGCTCAGCATGGGGGGTGGTAGTGGGTAAACCAACAGGGTTGGAAGTCCACATATTGAAAGTCAAAAATTTAGTCATAAATATCACTCTAGAATTGCATGTCAATTATTTAGATAGTGCGTCTTGACTGGCCACTCAAAGGAAGTGTTTCGGCGAATTATGCCTCAGCTCACAAACTGATTAAAACATCAAAGTCACGTTGCTATAAATAAGTTTTGCGCACATAGAGACACCTTAGGAGGCCATCAGATGTCTTTAACTCGTTTGAACTCCATTAAATAATCCCATATTCAAACTCTCTTTTGGAGCATGTTCTGCGTTCAGTTGCACAAATCGCCAAAATGACACACTACGGCGCCAGGAGACATGACGTCATATCTATAGTACTAAAACACTTGACAACTATGTCTCCCATTTTTTGTTTTGTGCCAAATTCATAAATTTGAGAAAAAAAAAGTTTCGATGGCCCTTCAGCTACATGTTTGAGCTGAGTATTTGTAGGGAGGACAATCAAAAAGTAGGTCACGGTGCTCCATATCTGCCTCCGTGTAAAACCCACGTCGGTAAATTACCCGATTTCAGACTTCAAAGTTAACTATAAGACAATTTTGTGTTATAAATCGTTACCTTAGTCTTTATTTGTAAGTTTGTAATCTTTTTGTCTCAAATTATCGCTGATAAATCATTTTTTGTAAGCTTTTTTTAGCGCACGATTTTCCGCCATGCGATCAACTTTCGAAAAAGTACCTCTTGTTCCTCCTATCCAAAAGAGCACTATACTCTCAAATACAAACATGAAATTTGGACAGGATGTAGTTTAGATGCGTGCGCATCTCCTCAAGTTGTTTTCTCGAAGTCAAGGCCAAGTTTTCATGGCGAGTTTTCGATCGTCCGGAAGGCCTAATTTTGGTCGATCGGGAGATTGATGTTTTTCCAGTTGCACAATATGCCCCCCCGATTTTTAGATGAGGAATTTATCACTCTTTTAATTGGTAATTATTTCATTTTCAGAAATTCTGTCAAACTGCTGCGCATTGGCACTTTTCAAACAGCAGTCGTTAGTTCACTAAGTCGCCGCATGTCAGCGCCACCAGCGGCTACGTTGAAGTTCAATGGCATCGCAACTTCACCGTTCGAAATAAAGTTGTTACAAAGTTTTTGTTGCATAAATGATGAAATTCTTCATGTTAAGGGTGATTTGTCTTCCCAAATGGTCTTTTGTCTACTTTCTGATGTTTTTTGCCATGATACGATCTAATAGTACATGGGTGGCACCCAACACTGAAAAAAGTGGGGGACTATAGCCTCCCCCAGCCCCCTGTCACTGTCAGGCAATGATGTGTTGCCCATGTAGTAGTATTCAGGGGCAGATCTAGGATTTTTAGATAGGAGGGGGGTGCAGGGCAGAGTATTACGCAGGATTTTACCCGTAAGATATTTGCACCCTCAAACTGCCAAATGAAATATGGCAGTTTTAGGGGGGCCACGGGCCAGGCCCCCTTGCCCCCCCCAAATCCACCAATGTGATCTTGTGATTTGATGTGAAATTTCCTCCTAGCTCAGATGTATTTATTTCTGAGCTGATGTGGTGTCTTTGCTCTTTACTTTTTGAGTTGTGTAATCCATTGTTTTCATCAAACATGATGAGCCTGTTCTATATGCTACAACAACAACTTAAACAGCAATATCTCTGTAGAAATCGATCCAAATTTTATATACTACATACCACCATGTTTGTCTCAATGAGACGAATCTTTTTATATGCAGCACATGTATATTCTTTAATTTTTTACGAAATTATGTAAAAAGGCAGATATTTTACGCATAATCCTCGTGTTTCATCAGCCATTTTCTCGTCAACCGCTCATCCAATTTTTCTGATTTTTGCACCATTTCATTTCTCACACCAAGGGCTTTTCAAAAATGTATGACACATGGGTATTGTAAAAAAAATAAAAAAAAACGTTGTCCTCCCTAGTATTTGGCTAAAGCCATAGCACTTGGGTAGGATGGAGGGGTGGGATTTTTTCAAGTCCACTGAAGTCCAACAATAACACCCTACGCAAAACATACATTTAACACAAAAACATCATTGCGTTTAGAACAGAAACACAGCATTTAAATACTATTAAAGAAATCCAAATACACAAACCTAGATCTAAATGCAGTTCTAAATAAAGATGACACTTGCGAGATCGACGAAGTAAACATTTCACGGGGATGACATCTTTACAGTGCATTGTGGGAGTTCATTTTTATACCAGTCCCGTTATTGGTTACTTTTTCATAATTTTGACAAATGAAAATCTTTGTTACTAACCTGTTACGCCGAACGACACGTTGTCTTCCTGTGTAAAATAAAACTAGCAGATGTTTTGTTGTCAGAATACTTCCTAACCACGTCTATACCTAATCAAAGTTTGAGAAAAGTCCGACACTTGAACAGGTAGGAAGGGAAAAGGTTTGATTACGCTTCGGAACTTCGATGTGAAACTTAGTGCAGCCTACATTGTCATAGTTGTCGGCAGGGTCGGTGCCGAACTCCGAAGCCAGTTTAGCGTCGTTATATCACGGCAGAACATAGGCAATGACCATCGCCTCTGTTGGCCCGAACCAGAGGCGATGCAGCTCCTATAGGCGCTCCATACGCCAGAAGCTTTTCGGCAAATTATGCCTCGCACCGACTAAACCATCAAAGTCACGTTGAACATTATAAATACCTTTTGCGCTTAGAGGAACACTTGGCTTAGGAGGTTGTCGATGTGTTTAATTCCTTCCAACTCGAACAAATACTCCCGTTATCAAGCTTTTCCTTCGAGCAGTCCCTATTTCAGTTCCCAAACGATTTAAGGTGTTCCTCTATGCGCAAAAGGTATTTATGATGGTTTAGTCGGTGCGAGGCATAATTCGCCGAAAAGCTTCCGGCGTATGGAGCGCCTATAGGAGCTGCATCGCCTCTGGTTTGGGCCAACAGAGGCGATGGTCATTTCCTAGGCAGAACAAGGACCGTCGTGTCCTGTGAGTAATAATAGTCCTAGGTAAATCTAAGCACGTATTTTGATTGGCGGTCTTACTCTGTACCTAAAAGTAAAACGATGTATGACATACTGTAATACTGCTGTCCAGGCACTGTACTATCATCCCTAAAACGCGCAGATCAACATAACGCGCAGAACATGCGTATAGTCCGGATACCTATCGTCGTCAGGCTCCAAAGGTCGTCCGCCATCTTCTTTCGCGTGCAGCGCAGCCACGCGGGACTTAGCGTTCCAATTTGGAGTGCTCGTCTGCACGTTAGGTACTAACCTCTCGGGAGAAACATGCATGGAAGAACTGAGACTAAAATTAATGTATTCACCGACTGTTTTTTTGAGACCACTTAAAAACTTGCAGATTTTACTGATGCACTTTTTTGTTTATTTTCAGAAGATATTTTTGAAATTAAATTGTCTTCAGCCTGAACAAAAAACAACTCAGGGATTGTTTATGCAATGTATCTATTTGTCCCAGCACTAACTGACACCTGTTAGGCCAAAGGAAAAATGCAGCAGACAAAGGCAACACGCTGGGTGCTTAACAGTTTCGGCCCAACGCCTTGGCCTCCAAAATGTTGTCCACTTGTTTTTTATTGCAAAATGAAGTACTGAGCTCAACATTTATGTTGAAATTTTTGGTTAAAGCATTTTGAATTTATTTGAAGAAAATTAAAATACTTGAATTGATAGAGAATGGCCGCCAATAAAGTAAACCATTGACTTTATTTCACTATATTGCATTGTTACATAAAACACAGCTTGACATAATCAAAAATAAAAGAAGAGATTGAGCAATAACATGCAAATACAACTTGGGTATTTATTTTATAATATTTATTTATGACTGCAGAAGCCTGTTAAAGGTGAGAAAAAATCAAACAATACGATATTGGGTAATTTATCAGAATAACTGTATCAAGGTTCAATGATCAACTTGCACCGACAAAGTCTCAAGGGTTACAGTTCTGTTTTGGCTGACAAGGTGTTAACAGAGAATGAAGAAAACCTGAAAAGAAAAAGAAAGACAGCAGTGATAAGTGGTGTTAAGAACAACAAGAGCAAAAAGTCAAATGAAGAAGACACAAATAGAAAATAAGTAAGGTCTATCTGGAATAAAGCAATTGCGATTTATTTTCCAGAACTGAAATTCTAAATCAATTTTAATCGATTTAAAAATCGATATCATACTAGTAAAACAGTTTGTGGTTGTAGTAGAATTGCTGTAAACCACTTTCCACTATTTTCTTGGCCTTTTTCTGTGTGGTTTTCTGTTCTTTCAAAAGGCGGCAGCATATGACGACCATAGGAGTCATTATAAAATGGCTGCCGAAAAGCAATGCACAGTTCAAACAA
The DNA here is from genome assembly GCA_002633005.1 of Phoronis australis. Taxonomy (NCBI): domain Eukaryota; kingdom Metazoa; phylum Phoronida; family Phoronidae; genus Phoronis; species Phoronis australis. The sequence continues at coordinate 9,362 of NMRA01001710.1, forward strand.
CTCGGCATAAATAAATGAAAACTTTTGAATCAACTACTACTATGGATTTGTGGGAGTCAAATCAAGTTCTATGCAGAGCATAACTTTGAAGTAGAATAATTGGGTGAGTACGACAACAAGTCGGTTTTATGCTTAGGCGGACGACCTTTGGGTTCCCGAGTATACTGCGTCTACAATTAACAATATGTTCGGTCGGATCTTATTCTTAATCTATAAAATAGTAAATACGTTGGCTTTAATGTACGGTTAATCGGGACTTAAGCCTTGTTGCTAATAACTAATGAAGCTGTTACAAAACTTTGACTTTCATACTCTATTTTAGCTGTAACTAGAAAGCCCGCAGTGATGGTTTGTTACTGGCGTCTCATTACACTGTGCATGGCACTGCTTCCTGTGGTGTTGTCGGCACCAGTGAAGCCAAACGCAAAAGACGGTCCTGAAGAAAAGCGAGAGGTAACACATGCTCTGATGTGAATGTTGATCCCATGCAGGAGCATCTTCCTGAATGTTGAACCCATCCAGGATCAACTTCCTGAATGTTGAACCCATGTGGGATCACCTTCCTGAATGTTGAACCCATGCGGGATCATCTTCCTGAATGTTGAACCCATGCGGGATCATCTTCCTGAATGTTGAACCCATGCCGGATCATCTTCCTGAATGTTGAATTCATGCGGGATCATCTTCCTGAATGTTGAACCCATGCCGGATCATCCTCCTGAATGTTGAACCCATGCGGGATCATCTTCCTGAATGTTGAACCCATGCGGGATCATCTTCCTGAATGTTGAACCCATGCAGGATCATCTTCCTGAATGTTGAACCCATGCAGGAGCATCTTATTGAATGTTAAACCCATGCGGAATCATCTTCCTGAATGTTGAAACCATGCAGGATCATCTTCCTGAATGTTGAAACCATGCAGGAGCATCGTCCTGAATGCTATGACATCAGCAGTGAGAAGCCTATATGCTGGAAAATTTTCTGCGAATTAAGCTTAACTCTGGATAAATTTTTATGTTACTACACATACATTTCGAGTGTAAATGGAAACCTATGAGGCAGTTGGGATCTTTAAATCCATCTAGCCGTGTCAAATACTCTTGCAATCAACATTTTTTTCGAATAGTCCCCGAAATTAAAACTAAGTTAAATGCCTTACGGCCAGTGTGCTCGAGATCAAATGAAAATGTACGGGAAGGTTATGTGGAGATCACCTGCCATTTTGAGAGGTGGCAACACAAACAGGGCAACTGTCTAGGCCTTCAGCAGATGAAGAAGGTTTGTGGTGAACAATATTGACTGGAAAGATGTTGGTTGTCTATGGATCTGCAAAGACATACGTTGACATGGTTATGTTGAATTTTCCACTAATGTACAGTAATTGCCAAATCGTCATTTTTCCATTTTTCATGTGGCGCACTGTTGATTATCATAAATTTTGTAAGCGAAGTGAGTTTCAGGAAATGTTCTATGACAGCTAAACATTGCATGCACACCTGTGAAAGACTGAAGTGTTCTTACTTTTGTTGAGAAATTTAACAAAATAGAAATTCAATTGTCAGCCAACTTTCGATTTCGATGAATGTCTTGTACCATGTCATGCCAAAAATAATCGGACAAAAGACAGTTGTGCAGCCATTATGATGAGGAATTCCACTTGTGGTCAGCCATATTGGTGGGGGATACCAGGTCATTCACTTGTCTGGTTGTTTTTTGGCATGTACTCTATGTTGGGTAGGGGTAAATTACTCTTAATAACGGGCATCTAGCTGGTTTTTGAAATGTGGTACCCCAAAAGTGACCATTGCTATAAGTTTTGTTGTCGAGTCAAATACAAGTTGTTCGTAAAACTAA
>NMRA01001711.1:0-11194 GCA_002633005.1 Phoronis australis
GTTAAATCTAGCCATTAATACCAGTAGAAATAAATACACAGACGCGGGATCTCCCCCAAGAGGTGTGGAAAGACTTTGAGGGCATTACGTTTTGTAAGGTAAAGGCTTGCGAACCCCGGTGGAGAATATGTGTCCACTTCTATATCTCTTCTCCGAAATTAAGCGTGTTCAATGTATAGCAGAGGAATTTCCACGATAAAGAATGAAATAATTTTTCAAAATTAACCATCATAAGATGACCAGGGACATTATTTTTTCTGCATCATGAATAGGCCTTGCATTTCCCTCAACAAATCTTCCCGCCAAAAACCCTTTTTGGTTCTCATGAATCAAATATTCCAAAAAATGCTTGTCTTTTCAGCTATAAAAGCTGACTTCAGTTCATAATTAATAAGTAATGCGTTAATGGATTTCCATCTCTAAGACTCCCCCTGGTTTATCATTCTTCTTGTAGGTAACATTACCATTCTTAGGCAACAACCAACCAGTGGCGGATTTAGAGGGGGGCCAAGGGGGCCATGGCCCCCCTAAAATTCTCCCAGATTCCATTAGGCAGTTCAGAGGTGCGAATGTCTGACGGGTTAATATGCTGTCCTGGCCCTCCTAACTCAAAATACTGGATCCGCCCCTGACAATATCATATTCTCTGACAGTTTATTCCATGAGAGTTTATATATATATATATGTTCAGGTAATACGGTGCAATTTCTTCGAACTCCATTTTCCCTTTTGAGCAGCCTAACTGAAAAGGTGATAGATAAGTGGTTTTGGATTGACCAAAAAATTCTTTTTAATTTACAGCTTAGTCAAATTTCGTCATCACGCGAGCAATAAAGGCATCCATAGCCTGTCAATTACACACGTTTCGTGAGAATGGCCTCTTGAAAGAAAATCTTTTCATTTCTATTATATTAGTTTAGGAATCGTCACTTAGAAATTACAGTGCTCGGCTCGCTTTCCATTCTCAAAAAACTACGCATACCTTTCCATTGCTCCCCGTAAATATGCACCATTCAATATCTAACTCAGTTCCTCCTGCCAACGAAAAACGCAGGCGATCGGATACGCTGGATGCACGTGTTCCTATCTCGATCCACGCCAAATAGAACAAGTGCAACGCTAGGGCGGCGCCCGCATCTCAAAGGATATGTTTTTAGGGCCCACTAGGAGGTGCTGCAGTGGTGGAGTCCGCCCGAAACCAAATGGTGCCAGTACATTGTCATCATATACCTCTGAAACAACTTTCATTGAAATACATCAATCAATTGTCAAGATGTCACCTAGAAACGCTCTTCCTGTGCCAAACAACTCTGTGCCTAACAAAATGTTCATTAGGAGGCGCAGCTGTGCTCAATCCATCCACCGCCCTAGAAAATCAAGGAGTGCCAGCCAACCTACTATTGTTGTGTAGTGTTTTTGGTGCAAGACGCAGCTAACTGGTTGGATAGATAGATAATGAGTTACTTACGTGTGTCGCTCAAGCTTCGACTTTCAGCACTGGTCGTGGAAAGCCATAACAAAATGATTAATTCAAGCATGCATATAATTTCCATGTTACACTTTCATTAAAACAACAGACTGTAGTGGTATACGCGTCTCTGTTCACCATTTGGCACGTTTCACGTGTGTAAAATATGCCGCGTGCCCCAAACTTACGTCTTGCAATTCACAATGAATAGCTTGTCTTGTATCTCAGCACCTGGGGTTTTTAGGGCGCGCCAAAACACTTTTAAGACCTCCCTGTAGCGCTTTTGGAGTGCGCCAAAAATCCGAAAGCGCAAAAAAACATCGCTTTATGATGCATTTTTCAAGTTGAAGAAGCGCATTCTTCCACTTGGCCCTCTAGCTAACGGATACCACACCGCCACTGTTTGCTTGTTCCGGTGGGTGAAACGCACTTGGCTAAACCTTTTACAATGACAGAAATTTCAGGAACAAACAAGTTGTGTCTTTCGAAAGCTCCAAAGCCTTCAGTTTCCAGTCAGAAGAGTTAAACTGGTTAAAAATAATCACTCAGAAACCAAAACTGTGCTTACATAGATCTGTTAAGAACGACTGCTGTGCATGCGCGCACTCTGCATAAAAAATTGGGAGGCTCGAATATTGAGAATTTTACAAAGATTCACGGAGTGCGTTCCGAGCTTTGAATTGTGCATTTGTCGCTTTTTGGTAGTTTTTGTACTTTTAATGTACTTTTGTCTCGTTTTCTACTCTTTTTCGGAGTTTAGGTTTCTCTGAGACGGATCATTTTACCCACTTCGCCAAATGGGGCAGTCAGCAAAGTATTAAAATCCAGTTGAGGTTAACGACAATTTCATTGACGTCGAATGTTTTCGGTCATCAAATTGGACAAAGAACAAAGAAGACATTCCAAAGTTCCAAACGCTGGATTTGTTCCACGACTGTTTTGAGTCTTTCTGTAACGATCAGACTTTTAAATTCAAATGAGGCCGACAGTGAAGAAGAAATAACTTCACTGCGCACGCGCACTCGCTACAGGTAAAGCCTTTTTCCAAATGCCGTCTATCAAAAGATACGTAAAAGTGTTTACCATCTCAGCAAACAAACCACTGAGTGCACTTAGCCTACTGTTGTCAAGTGGACTTGGGCTTGGCTAGCACTATAGAAGTTAGGTTCTGCACGTGACCAATGGCGCGTACCCAGCCTGATGGGGACGGCGAATTTTTGAGAAAGTGGTCCCTTCTTTAAGATTCACTGTGCATTTGCCACAAAACCAAATCAAAACAACTTCGAAGAGGATCCAAGTTCCAAGCCAAGACTCAGACCCATCGCTGCCGCCCGGGGGGTTCACGGTCTCTCGAACTGATTCACCGCCGGGTACGTGCTTGAAATTCGCATGCGTGGTTTGTGGTACCTCTGGTATCCGATCGACTGGTCGCACGTGCTTGCTTGACATATTTTGAAAAGCTCTCCATTAAGTACTATACGTACTGTTCAACCATATGTAACCATCAGTCAATTACCTATAGTTGTGCCGTACCGTACTGTTGGCGCGCCGGGTCACTGACTCGGGGGGGGGGNCCCGGGGGGCTCATCGAACTGATTCACCGCCGGGTACGTGCTTGAAATTCGCATGCCGCGTGGTTTGTGGTACCTCTGGTATCCACTGGTCGCACGTGCTTGCTTGACATGTTTTGAAAAGCTCTCCATTAAGTACTATACGTACTGTTCAACCATATGTAACCATCAGTCAATTACCTATAGTTGTGCCGTACCGTACTGTTGGCGCGCCGGGTCACTGACTCGGGGGGGGGGCTTGTAATGGTCCATGACAAAAAAGAGGAAAATTTTCTGTGATGTAAAGTACTACAAATAGGGGCCTAAGCAATTGTGATAGAAATATTTTTTGTAACTGTTATAAAAATTTAACTGCAAGAAACTTTTCTGTATCATGTGAAGTCAAATCATCATGATGAAAATCATGAAATGAAAAAGAGGGAATTGGAAATCAAATAAGAGAGAATTGAAACTATTTAAGACGAAATTCTCTTAAAAGAGGAAATTTCCAAGCCCTGAAAGACCTATCCGATACACCTGACACAAAGTACGCCGGGGCGTAGCTCTTGCCGTTTATTTTTTTCCTACCGGATCAGTGGCCATAAATTTATATGCCACAACAGTGGCCCCAGTGAATTGCTGGGGGACGGCCCTGTGCGGTGACAGCTACTCTAGTCTATTTCAACGCCGGCGGTGGGCTGTCCGGCGGCCTAGTTCCAGCCTTATGCGGTGAAACTTTCGTCGAGTGCGCTATCCATAGACACGTCTATGGATGTCTGCGGTGCCATCCAATTACTCTAGCTAAATTTATCTCGCTATCAGAGCGCCCTCGCATGGTGGATGTCGGAAGCGAATTTTAAAGGCCGTTTCCGGTTCCGTTTCTTTTCACAACCAGCAACGAGGCAAAATGAGACTCGAAAAGTGTTATTTTTGTTCATCAACAGTGTACCCAGGGCACGGTATACAGTTCGTTAGAAATGATTGTAAGGTATGGAAGACTCTAATGAAGCATATTGTGTAATTATATGAGTACAGCTCTTGTGTTTTATTTCCAGTTTCCTGGACCGCGTCGTCACTAGACGTCAGGTTGATCATGCTGTTGCCGTTGCCGACTAGCCGGACTGTCTAGAGTCAGAGAGTGGATTTGAGGCATGGTTGGATAGCCAGCCAGCTAGCTGTATGAAGACTATCGTCAAAATATATCTAGGAATCACTGTGTGTTAAGCTTCAATAGACCTCGAAACTTCACACAGCCCGGGTACTTCTCGCCACTTCGTTGTGAAACTTATCAAAATGTAGATGTAGCAGCTTTGAGGGTAAAAAACTTAAAAAAAGACAACATCTGACATAAAATTAGTGTCATTAAAAACTAAACTCTTCCTTGAATAAACTAAATTATTTGTGGATGCTGAAAAAACATTATTCTGCTGCTACTATTTTGCGTCGACTTTCGGCTAAATATTGCGTCACCTAGTATTGGCCAGTTTCTTTTTTCGCCAATTCTTGAATCAACTGTTGTTGTTTCGTGAGGTTGCATACAGGTCTCAATAAATTATCGGAAATGGTTCCACTTCATTATTACAATTTTTTATAATTTTGATACCATCAAACGCAACTTCAGAATTTCTGCTGCGAATTTGTCATCATCTCCCGAGAGATGTTGCAGAAATTTAGGACATAGTGCTTACGTGTGTCGAGAGCATACTGCTTACAAGAACGATGACATACTTTTCTTTGCTACTAAAGGCGGGAGAATTAGGTCAGAAAATGACATTTATTGAAGTGTTTTTCACTTAATTGGCTGTAACAGACAAGGCGAGTGTGAGATGACCCCCAGATTTTGCATGCACTCCCGCCGGTCTTTAGCTCTTCATGTTGATACAAGTTTCATGGCGCGATGACGAGCAGAACTAATCTGGCTGTGTGCAATTTTGAGGACTGTCGGCACTAAACACACAGTGGTATGGTCTAGCTCTATTTTGACGATAGTCTTCATACATCTACCTGGCTGGTTAAGATGTAACATGCTATTACTGTAAGCCAACACTCAACTCTTAAATAGAGCTGGAGGTTCACTGGAGGGCTTTCCACCACTTGGTGAAATGAATATAAACCAAAAGTATCTATAGGGGGAAATTCTTGTTCCGTGTGTTAGTACTAACCAAAGTTAAGTATTCGTGCAACAAAACAAAGACGGGATATTTTACATTAGATTAAAAAAAAAAATCTTGTCTCACTCTCTGTCTACCATCAGGGATCAGATGTTGTAACAGTTGTTCGAGAAACATGATAACAAAATAAACAATCCCTATGATAAAACGAAGATATATTATGGGGGAAAATATTTACACGGTACTTCAGTCATCATTCTTCATAGACCATCGACAGTGTGTGGCAAAATTCTTGCCTTACTTCAACAATAGAAAGAAATGAAACACACTTTAAGATTCGGCAAAATTACATGACAGAACATCCTCAATGGTTAAATGTCAGGATGACAGAGACACCAATAGGGAAAACCAACAATTACCTCTATTAAAGCCTGGTATCCTGACAATTGATAATTGGATTTTAATTCGATAATTAATGGCTCGCGAATTTTAAATCTAAATACATCCCATTCATTGTAACAAATGCAGGTGTTGTCTACTATTTCAGCACTAATGATGTTTTTCCATGGACCAATTGGAAATGATCTTTAATGAACATGTTTTGTAAATGAAATGTCAGCTGCAAGAGCTAGCTGTAGTTTCTGTGCACGTGGAATGTCCTATATACACCACTAGGTGTCAGGGATTCAACGAATGCCTGGAAAATCAAAGTTAAGCCGCGAGTTCAATGAGACTTGTTTGAAAGAAGGGTTACTGCCAGCTTCTGATGTGAAATCTACGGCTAGTCAAACACCAGCAAAATGTCCGGTGAGACACACTGTAGGCGTATCAAATGTAATCAGATGCTATGTACTACACAGTTGTTGATATTAGATTTTCAGATTTTGTCGATCCAAATGTCACAAGGCTTTCAAGAAGAAGCGAAATCCCCGCAAAACAAAGTGGACGAAGGCATTCAGGAAGGCTGCAGGGAAAGATCTGGCGGTAGACCCAGCGTTTGAGTTTGAGAAGAGGAGGCATGAGCCAGTGAAATATGATAGACAGCTGTGGAAGAATACAGGTGAGCATGCGGTAGTGTCTGTGGTATTTTTTAAAATTTGTTCAGTTTTTAAAATATATATAGGTAAATAAAACAACAATAATGGATCAATTTATCGTGTTCATTACGCCAAATATCAGATGAAAATTTCCGTTGATCCACTATTGTTGTTTTATTTACCTATATATATATTCTAAATTTCCTTTGGAGGATCTGGATCGCCTCTTGTAGTTTCAGATTTGTCTTCTACGTTATTCAGTTTTTAAAAACAACACTGGTGATCAACAAAATTAGCGCAGGTGCTGCTATGAGGCAATGGTTAAAACCTATTTTCTGTGATCTGTGGCCAGTCAGGAGGGAATGTAGCTCACTTGCAGGTGTTAATGTACGGTTTGTGAAAAAAGGTTCAAGACGCTGGCTNAAAATACATCTAGGAATCACTATGTGTTAAGCTTCAATAGACCTCGAAACTTCACACAGCCCGGGTACTTCTCGCCACTTCGTCGTGAAACTTATCAAAATGTAGATGTAGCAGCTTCGAGGGTAAAAAACTTAAAAAAAGATAACGTCTGACATAAAATTAGTGTCGTTAAAAACTAAACTCTTCCTTGAATAAACTAAATTATTTGTGGATGCTGAAAAACCATTATATTCTGCTGCTACTATTTTGCGTCGACTTTCGGCTAAATATTGCGTCACCTAGTATTGGCCATTTTCTTTTTTCGCCAATTCTTGAATCAACTGTTGTTGTTTCGTGAGGTTGCATACAGGTCTCAATAAATTGTCGGAAATGGTTCCACTTCATTATTATAAATTTTTATAATTTTGATACCATCAAACGCAACTTCAGAATTTGTGCTGCGAATCTGTCATCATGTCCCGAGAGATGTTGCAGAAATTTAGGACATAGTGCTCACGTGTGTCAAGAGCATACTGCTTACAAGAACGATGACATACTTTTCTTTGCTACTAAAGGCGGGAGAATTAGGTCAGAAAATGACATTTATTGAAGTGTTTTTCACTTAATTGGCTGTAACAGACAAGGCAAGTGTGAGATGACCCCCAGATTTTGCATGCACTCCCGCCGGTCTTTAGCTCTTCATGTTGATACAAGTTTCATGGCGCGATGATGAGCAGAACTAATCTGGCTGTGTGCAATTTTGAGGACTGTCGGCACTAAACACACAGTGGTATGGTCTAGCTCTATTTTGACGATAGTCTTCATACATCTACCTGGCTGGTTAAGATGTAACATGCTATTACTGTAAGCCAACACTCAACTCTTAAATAGAGCTGAAGGTTCACTGGAGGGCTTTCCACCACTTGGTGAAATGAATATAAACCAAAAGTATCTATAGGGGGAAATTCTTGTTCCGTGTGTTAGTACTAACCAAAGTTAAGTATTCGTGCAACAAAACAAAGACGGGATATTTTACATTAGATTAAAAAAAAAAATCTTGTCTCACTCTCTGTCTACCATCAGGGATCAGATGTTGTAACAGTTGTTCGAGAAACATGACAACAAAATAAACAATCCCTATGATAAAACGAAGATATATTATGTTGGAAAATATTTACACGGTACTTCAGTCATCATTCTTCATAGACCATCGACAGTGTGTGGCAAAATTCCTGCCTTACTTCAACAATAGAAAGAAATGAAACACACTTTAAGATTCGGCAAAATTACATGACACAACATCCTCAATGGTTAAATGTCAGGATGACAGAGACACCACTAGGGAAAACCAACAATTACCTCTATTAAAGCCTGGTATCCTGACAATTGATAATTGGATTTTAATTCGATAATTAATGCCTCGCGAATTTTAAATCTAAATGCATCCCATTCAATGTAACAAATGCACGTGTTGTCTACTATTTCAGCACTAATGATGTTTTTCCATGGACCAATTGGAAATGATCTTTAATGAACATGTTTTGTAAATGAAATGTCAGCTGCAAGAGCTAGCTGTAGTTTCTGTGCACGTGGAATGTCCTATATACACCACTAGGTGTAAGGGATTCAAGGAATGCCTGGAAAATCAAAGTTAAGCCGCGAGTTCAATGAGACCTGTTTGAAAGAAGGGTTACTGCCAGCTTCTGATGTGAAATCTACGGCTAGTCAAACACCAGCAAAATGTCCGGTGAGACACACTGTAGGTGTATCAAATGTAATCAGATGCTATGTACTACACAGTTGTTGATATTAGATTTTCAGATTTTGTCGATCCAAATGTCACAAGGCTTTCAAGAAGAAGCGAAATCCCCGCAAAACAAAGTGGACGAAGGCATTCAGGAAGGCTGCGGGGAAAGATCTGGCGGTAGACCCAGCATTTGAGTTTGAGAAGAGGAGGCATGAGCCAGTGAAATATGATAGACAGCTGTGGAAGAATACAGGTGAGCATGCGGTAGTGTCTGTGGTATTTTTTAAAAATGTTCAGTTTTTAAAATATATATAGGTAAATAAAACAACAATAATGGATCAATTTATCGTGTTCATTTCGCCAAATATCAGATGAAAATTTCCGTTGATCCACTATTGTTGTTTTATTTACCTATATATATATTCTAAATTTCCTTTGGAGGATCTGGATCGTCTCTTGTAGTTTCAGATTTGTCTTCTACGTTATTCAGTTTTTAAAAACAACACTGGTGATCAACAAAATTAGCGCAGGTGCTGCTATGAGGCAATGGTTAAAACCTATTTTCTGTGATCGATGGCCAGTCAGGAGGGAATGTAGCTCACTTGCAGGTGTTAATGTACGGTTTGTGAAAAAAGGTTCAAGACGCTGGCTGAAATTTCTGCAATTTACTTTTGTTTCTTTAAAGTGACATAATCAGTGCAAAAAGTGGTTTTCTGAGATTAGCCCCAGTGAGAAATGGAACGTGCGACCCTTTCATGCGCGCACTTAGGCGGGGGCCTCAAATGAGCTGCCCCTCATTTGGCGAATTGGGCAAAAAGTTCTGCCTCAGTGAAACAAAAACACCGAAAAAGTAGAAAAACGAGACAAATGTCTACTAAAAAGGCAGGAACAACCAAAATCAGTGAATGCACAAATCATGGATCTGAAAATACCCGTGAATCTTAGTGAAAGGTCCACAGTCTCAAAAATTCGAGTCCCCCCATGTTTTTGGCTGGGCGCATGCATGCCTTTAGGGGTCGTGAAACGATAATGTCTCTTGAACATTTGCTCTGTCTTTTACAGTTAAGGCGGTCAAGAGAATTGAGGAGATCAAAGTTAAAAGACAGAATCAGTTTATTAAGAACAGGTAAAGATTTTCAGACTGTTACACTGTTATTCCTTATTTCAGTCGGTGTACATGATGGCGTTATCACTTGCATACGCTCATGGTAACCCTTTCATGACACTATTTTGGGAAACAATTTTTATCACTGCTTGGAGTATATTGCCGAACGGATGTTTTGTCTAAATAATTCAAACATGAAGTGAGACCTTTCATGACAAAGAAGGTGAAATTGTATGAAATTAAGAGAATACTTATAATAGAAATGATATGTTGATACACAAGTGTGTCCATGGTCTGGTACATTATGTTTTATGCTTATGACTTTATAGTCCAAGATCGTACTCAGCAACCCCTTGATTTGGGCTACAGAATCTAGTAAAAATTATAATTTTGAGTAAATACTGGAAATTTTGAGTTCAGTCGCAAACTTTTGAACTTAATGCTGGCGTCACCAGAAGTGCAAACTAGGATTGAATAGTTATCCATGTAAGTCATTTGATTATAATAGAATAATACGCTGTAATGAATTCACACAAATTTAATTAGAATAGAAAATGTAGAACAAAGATGTAGTCTATTTTCTGTGGCTGCATCTTGTAGTATCGTGCACCTGATACTAGGGAAATTCACTTTTTCGCCTCGTGAAAGAGGAGAGTTCTGTTCAGGATGGTGCTTTTTCAGTAGTATGACTTACTGAATTCTGCCTCCCGTTCAGTAACGCTAGGACCTCGCTAAAAAGCAAGACTTTGCGAGATTGCGTGATAAATTGCCGTGTATTTTAAATGAGAGCACGTGACTTTGACTAGGTTTTAGCTAGGTCCTAGCGTAGGTCCTAGCGTCTACTGAACGCACGCCTGGTCTGTGGCTCTCTTACATTCACACAAATAGATAACTGTGTTGGATGTCCATGTTGTTGACGTCTGGTGTGTTTCTATTGCAGACTGAAGAAGGGGAAGGAACTACGGAAGGAAGCTGACATTAAGGAAGTCCAAAAGAACATTCATCTCATCAAATCTCCTGCAGGTGATGCTGATAGTATTTATTTACAGTCAGAGCTCCAGTTTGTGACTGATCTGGGGAGAGCTTAGTGGGCTTAAACCTCTCAGGAAATGACCTCAATGGCGGACATGTTGTCTCCTCTTGTGACTAGGATTTAATATGCCGCGAGAGAAAGAGTAGCCCAACCACCCCATTTCAAAGCAATAATCATGACAAAATAAACAGTTGAAACCACGATGCAAAGTGCAGAATGAATGTGTAGATGAGCAAATCTTTAGCGTAAAAGATTCTTGAGACATGTGCCATGTGACGGTGCCGAAGTTAAATATCACCACATAAAATGCAAATTATAAATCTGGTTACACTATCACATGTTATCTGTGATGTCACCGAATGTTTACGATCCATCAACCAGCCCACAATGCATTTGAAAAACTTCAGCAGTGCAAATTGTAATTCATTGTCACTCAATTTCTTCGATGCTAAATGAATTGTTTTCTTTTTACAGCGAAATCGGCAAAGCTGGAGAAGAAGCTGGTGCAAGTCATCGAAGAATCCGACGAGGAAATGGACGCTAATTAGGGCCATAATGTGAATTTTATAAGAGCTGTGTCTCTACATTGTTTCGCTCATGATTTTTGTAATGTTGGGGAAGTTTAAGCGTATTTGCCGCCATCTTGACTCTAGTGGTTATAACACATAAAGCAAATTAATCAGATGTATTCCATTTCATGACTTGTTATCCTGACTACTCCTGCTGGGAATTCTGCTTGTA
>NMRA01001714.1:0-11175 GCA_002633005.1 Phoronis australis
TGGTTTGTTGAACGTGCGATTATTGCGCGTGCTCATTTAAGTATTCTATTTTCAATCTTGATGACGTCAGTCGCTGTGTGGTGTAGTGGTGAAGTCGGCGACTAGCAATATTAGGGTCCCGGGTTCGACCCCGTCCTCGGTTTCCCGCCAAATCGATATCTCACTAGTGAGATAACTTTATGGGTTATTACACGGTTGTATCTGCCATTTGACGCTAATATTGTGGTATAAATGTAGTTATTGTGAGTACACAACTTGCACCTCCAGTTATTTGCCATACACATATGTATATTGGCGTATCTAATATGTTCGAGTGTGTGCTTGTCTGTACTTAGAAACCGTAAAACTGGCGACAAAGAGTGCATCTTTTATAAATAATCTCACCTGTTATTCTTGCTATCGATGGGAGTCTGCAGCAGTTTATGGAGTAGCTCGGAATTTCTGGCAGACATTTCTCCCTGGACTGTCCTTTCAAGTTCACTTGGATTTAACTCGTGCTCGACCTCCCATCCGTTGCACGCGTAAGAATAAAAATCAGTGCAAGGGTCATAGGAAGTGTTCCTATTTCTTATTAACAAAGACGAGGCTTGGAGGCAACCACGCGTTGTACAAAACGACGGACATGGCGGCGACAGCTTGCACGGTTTGCACGGTTTGCACGTGGTCGGGGCTGGAGTCGCTAAAGTTGTAGTTGGAGAATGCTGATATACAAAGGTAGACGTGGAGGGCTCTAACGGCAACGTCGAGAAAGTCAGTGACAAAGATTGACTTCGTTCAGATCCGAGAACAACAGCGAGCGCTAATGTCGTGATGAGGAGTGCGACCGACAGAGCTGAGAGAAATAGCACAGCCCAGAAAAAGTACCTTTTCGAATACTGGTTGACGGGGGCACTTCCGGACGAAACAATCGTTTCTATTTCATCCAGGTTTTCTTGTCTGTATTTAAAAGCAGTGGACATTTTCCTGAAAGTAAAAACACACCACTTTCAAGCAGCTTGACCCCTCAGTCATCCGTGCGTGCACAATGTAAAGTTTCAAATGGAGGCGAATACACACGTAAATACGGGCAGATGACACTGGGTTTAATGAAATATCGAATACACAATTAAAACCTTAGAGTTTCTAGCTGTAATATATTTTCCATGTCTGGGTATGGATTTCACTAGCGTTTTCTAGTCATGATTTCCAGCCGGCACACCACTAATGCCATTCAAATTTAAAATATTTAGCTGTTGAGGTGAATCACAGGCGAGACAAAAGGCAGGTGAGAAATTACAATTGTGAAATCGCAGAAGTAAAATCGTCGATCTACTTTGACCAGCCATATCACCACTCTGTTGTTTTAAATTCACGACTTTACTTATAGTTCAACGGTGTTCTGGTGAGATTAGCAACCAGTCTACACTGGGACTCTCTGTCAAAATGCTGAAGCGTGCTTGTAGTAGGGTTTGGTAATGTTTTGAAACGATAGAGGGACTATTTAAGTGGAACAATTGATTTTCAGAATTTAATGGGTAGACAGAACAAACCTGTAGATGTAATTGCACTTACTACTACTTGTGACTGAGGGTGGCGCCGTCGGTGCCGAGATGAATGGGGCTCGCCAATAATTCCAAGGCAGGACTCGGTGTTGAGAATTTCTCAGTATTATTCCTGGTGAACGACTAGTTTTTATGCAGCGATACAACGACTAGAAATCTTAATATATATAAAAATTACCTGAAAAATTAAATCAAGTAAATTCTCGATTGGCACTTTGTTTCACAATTGTGTGCTTATACGCTAACTGGATATGTCTGTCAGACGCCATCGTGTAATTATTCTCGTTTTACGTTTCATTTAAATTCATCTGCACTGCACATTTCCACGCTAGAGTTCATATATGAGGTGTTCCTGTGTGACGTATTCATTCAGTATTCAAAAGGTACGACATGCCAGCAACAAATGTGCGTCTACTTGAGGATGATGTCACAGTTCACCTTCCCAATAGTTATAGATTATCATTTGTGTCATGTCAAAAGACTAAAACAAAAACTAAAAACGTACAGAAGCGGAAGAAGGTGGTGCGGACACGTTGAAGCATTGAGGCAATATTAAAAAGTAATGATGTCACGCGCATGATGCCACCAGGAAGGCCAAGTGCGTGACGCCAGCAGATGTCTCTACGATAGGGAAGGCTTTTTCACATACACAGTGACAATAACTGCTTCAAGAGGTACACTAACAAATTAAAATCGCGCCGACAGAAGAGGCGCAGGTTGAAAACTTGGTTGACATTGAACAAATACATGTACATAAGGAAACGCCCGTTCGTCAGAAACTCTAGAGCACCAGGTGACGCCCTAAGCTCGGAAAGGCCCGCGTTGACATCATTGTCTTTGTCATTGTCTCAGGGACAGACATCACTGCACATTGGACAGGTCCACAAGTGCTCAGTCCTTCTCTGCAACAGCTAAGAAAGAGTCACACTGCTAATGGTTCCCATGTTGAGCTGGTTGATCCGGGATCTACTTTCTCCTCGTAAGGTGGTTCTGATGCCGCTTCCTCTGACAACATGAAGTTCAGTTAGTCTTTTCAGGTTGGTGCTTTCTGAGAGAGCCTCCATCTCCTGGTCTTTCAGTGCCATTAAAACATCCTTCTCGCTCCAAGTGACATCTTCCAAAAGTTCTGCCTTTCCTGCCAGGTCATCTGCTCTTTCATTCCCCTTCACTCCAGCATGTCCAGGGGTAAACAACCACACCAGGTGTTTCAGCCTGCTTCCTTCTATTGCTTCCTTCCATTCTGGTTTAATGGAGCCACTCTTGATTTTGCTTAGCATGCTCTGCGAGTCCGTAGCAATCACTGTCCCTTTGTAACTGGCAGTGCGGAGCCATCCGAGAGTTGCTGTGACTGCCTGCTCTTCCATCCGCATGCTGCTGGTTGTCATCAAGTATGCACCACTTTGTTCTGCAACACACCGACCTCCCACGCGTGCTGTGAATCTCCAGCCTGATTTGACAACCCTGACGACTGACCCATCTGTGAAGATAATGACATCCGTTGGTTTGATGTTCTCTTCAATGAGTGCACAGATCTCAGTGTTCACAACTACTCCACTGCGTTCTCGGTATTCCCGTCCCAGTGTGATGACAACCTTTGTGCAATTAGTCAATGTGTCCCTAATAGGTATCCACTATTTGTCTCTCCTTATGCTCCCAGTCCTGCACACCGAAGCAACCGTATCCTCCGCCTGAGCCATCCAAGACCGTCCGCGTTTCAGTTGGCTACCGTTATCTACTCCTATTTCTTTGTGCAGGAGGTGGTCTTTGTCAGATGCCACTCGGAAGAGTGCCTTGACTTGAGCTTGCCTGCGTCGATGTGTGACGCTTGGTAATCCAAGAACATGGCGCATTGCACCAGTTGATGTGTTTCTAGTGCAGCCCAAGACTACCCTCATGCCTTCATTCTGCCCGCGTTGAAAGAGCAGCTTATACTGCTCCAGTGACAGACTTTGATTATACAACAAAAATTCAAAGCACGTTGCTGGAATTTGTGAAGAAAGTGCACCAAAAGAGCTGTTGGGGCTTGAACAGGGAAAAGCTAATTTTCCAATCCTGTGCACTTGTGTCTTCAGCCTTCAATAGAAATTTCAATAGGTTATTGGACGTGCTAATTCCATTATTTCCCTTAATTGTCGTTTTTAGACCTAGTCAAAGACTTATGAAATTATCAAAACTCAAGTAACCTTTGGAAACGAAGCAAAACAGTAATGTTGTCTATAAGATCAATTGCAAGGACTGTAATGAATTTTACGTTGGTATGACAACGAGGATTCTTAACAACAGTATAACATTCCAAAGGTGCCAACAGAGCCTTATTTAATCATTCGATAGATTCAAACCAATACGTTGTTTGTAATGATGTAAAGATACTAGATCATGATGTGAATAGAGCTAACCTCAGTTAATCCGTGAAGCCTTACCCATCAACGAGCTACATGGTGAGTACAGTTTGAATAAGAACTTAGGGGCTTTTAACCTCCAGTTGTGGTGGTTGATAGTTGACTTCATTAGACTGGGTGTCTCTCTACTTGTCACCGAGGAAATATTTCTAGTAAAAGTCTACGCAATTATGTACAGGATATTAGAAAGAAATCCACTCGAGAAGACATCAGAGGTAACTGAGACGGTCATACAAAGTGAATATCTTTCTACTGTTACTGATGCCGTTGAAAGCATACATTTAACCCTTTACAGTCGACATGCAGATGAATTGAGATCCAAAAAATGAGTGACATTTGCTAAAAACATGGCGGTAGACGACTTGGCTATCAAGATCAAAACCCGATACAAAATGGAGAATCGCTTAATTAAGCTACGAAATGCATAGAATGCGGTCTGAATGATGAAGTTTGCGAAGTAGAAGAGACCCAACAGTTTTGGAAAAACATTCCGGTTTTCATATTAATTACTGAAATTCATTTGGCGCTGCTTTACAACCCAAAGTCCATCTAGGCTAGTATGAAAATAGTACGAACACAAAACGTTGACGTTAAGGGCGGGGAAGTCCTACAAGATGAAGAAAACACGTTCTCTGAGGGAAATCGACCCACTAGTGAACTGTTATTTTCAAATTACATAAACCTCACTCTTAAAGGACGAATACAACTCCTCTCCAAACCAGTGAGTTCAAAGAAAGACGTGTTACGGTTCCTCTAAGCATCAGGATTTGAACGGTGCTCGACATGCCTTGGGCGCGTGCACAGTTCAACCAGTGGACCTGTGGGAATTTATTTTTCGCACAGAGAGTAACACTGCAAACGTCTTAATTTACTCTTTACCTCCTCAACTTGATGAACAAAATCGATGATGTGAAGCAACTAGTAACGTCAGAATTTTCCGGGATTTTGTCGCCGTAAACTATTTTTGATATGCATCTTGGTATTTGGAGAGAATATATGTGCTCGGGCTTACCGGTAAAACCTTCTATCGTCGCTTTGTGATGAATGATAGACAGTGGTCGTCATTCAGTTTTCAGCTGTTACAGGAGACCTCAAGCAAGCACAGAACCATTTCTATCAAATACTTGTCAGACATGTTGTCTAAATTTAGTCAAGGGAGTCTGTCCTCTTTTTTCTCCATATATCTCACTGGTAATTAATCATCTCCTGATCATCTCGAGACCTCACGTCAACATGAACTTTTGGGTGTAAGAAAAAGATTTTCGATCAAAACGTCTTTAGTGCTTGAGAAAACCCGTTTAATATTCTTGTTCCCCAGGAGCTCGTGCACAATATTCATGCCAATAAATGTATCATGACACTTGGCTTACCTCAAAATCCAAATGCTGCCTAGTGGTTTTAGTAATTGGCCCAATTATGTTGCCCACCCAAAAGAATTGATGAGGAACACATTATTGTAACATTAAACCAACGTTTTAGGTTCTAAGAGTCACCTAATCATGCGTGCTTTTCACAAACTATTCAAATACGCTATTTATTTAACTTTCAAAGCGAAAGCTTAAAACTACTATTGTCGTCACCAATGCGTATGTGATGGGTCTCATTATCCAGAGAACGATAACATCTCCATCCTGGGCCGCGATTTAGTTAACCACAACAGCAAGGTGTCAGGTTCTCAGGTGCGCAAAGCGGTCGAGTTGCCCAGTTTCGACCGGTTATGGCGTCAACGTAGGATTCCTTTCACGTGGTTCAAAACACGTAACTTGCGATGACGTTAAGTCTAGACTACTTGAATATTTAGGTAAATGTCAATAACTCATATAAAACGAGAGTCCCGTAGTTGATCCTCTGGTGTTTCACACAATGTAGTACAGAGCTTGTTTAATTATGCTACCATAGTAATTAAACAATCTGACTCCAGGCAGCAAAATTTCGCGTGAGATGCTCCAATATCTCACAATATGTTTGTTTTGTGGCTAAACTATGGTTGTATTCGACTTTAAATGTTACTTTGAACGAGAGTGGGATGATTGTGACTACTAGATAACGTTAACTGGTCACCGGGCTTATTGTTGAGTTTCAGGTCGTTTTTAAGGTAGTATGTCTCATTTTGACGTATAAATATATTCCGAACACCCGTACACAATGCATCTTGGACAAAAGAGTTTATAAGTACCCTTTGTATTATTCGCATTGTTTTCGTTTAGAGTAGAAGGAATACATTGCAGTCCTATACCCATCACAGATAAGGATAAAACTTACTTGCAACTTGTGTCGAAGAAGAGCCACCGTAAAACAGTTTTGAAAATCCTCCGTATCAACGACACTAGTTCTGTTTATAAGATTCAGAGATGTGAGCTTGATACCTTATCGAAGATATCGATTGTATCAATAAGTATGTACAAACATCGTGTCAAGATAACCATGCATGTAGTAGAATTTATAACGATAGTCATAATTACGATACTTAAGATTGTCTGTCCTATGAGATGCTCTGCCTCGTTGAGTTTCAAAGTGGGTCACGTTTTCGTGTGTACCTTTAAAAGCAACAGTTCGCTTATTGATGTTTCATTAGTATGATTTTAAGACACTAATTTTCCTCAATGCACGCAGTAATTACCTAGCCGCGTTTGCATGTGGGACAGTTCTTGACTTTGATTATCAACTTACAAACTATGAAACCGACGTAACAATTCCATTAAAACACGATTTTTCAGAGAAACGCAGTCACGTGAATGTGAGTACCTGGGCCGTGCCTAAATGAAAGTTTATGAACATCGAGGATTTTTTTTAAAGTTAACGTTTTACGGGTATAAAAGTAACGTGGAAGGATTACTCACCAGGACTCAATTCTTTGATTATGGTGCTTATGGCATGTTGTCATTACAATCTTCTTTCTTTCGTAGTTACGACTTCTTTCCCGTAAAAACGGGTTTTCCTCGTAGTTAAATGTACGAGAAAAATCGCTATTACGAGACAAAAGTCCTTATTACGAGAAAAAGGAGATATTGCTCCTTTTCCCAAAAATTTATTTCGTTGCTTGGCACTAAAACGCTGTCAAAAAAGTTTTGCGACGAGAATGAATAATTCCAACCAATGAGCTTCATGTAAATGAGACAAACGCAGTTAAGCCACGCCTACAATGGTTGCTGTTGTGAAATCGCACAAGCGCAACGCGCAGATATGACGCGGAGTCCTGTGTAAGCGTACCGCATCAACAGAACCTTCTCGGTGTGTTGCAGATATTTCTTTGAGACTGTGAGTTTGAGGAGACGCACAACGACAAAGGGTCGTGGGGGGGAATTGACCTATCGCAAGCTCCGCCCATATGCGAAAAGTCACGTGATACCCGACATTCGAACGAGATGTCAGAGGCAAATACACTGTCGCTAAACGACGTTCCTGGTGGAATCGATGAGTGTTTTTGCACTATTTGAAAACGCGTCGACAGAGACAAGAGGCGATGCTTTTCAGCAATGAATCGTACGTTCATAATATGGGAATTTGTAAAGGTGACGATGAAAAAATAAGTGCTCGGGGAGCCAGCGAAAATCCGAAGAACCCCTCGGCCTCGGGGCCACCTTCACCTGACAAATGACAAGGCCACTGATACGATATGTTCATGTAAAGCTGGGTATGTACCTTAAAGTCGAATTATCTGTACGATTCCATAGATTTCACGATCTTTCGAATAAAATCAGTGAAGATTCACCGATATTTTTTTCTGTCGTCTGCTAAATTTCGCCAAATGAAAAGTAGGTCACAACTGGTGGGACTCCTGGAGTAAAGTAGGTCATAGATTACAGACAACACATGCACTATAGTCTCTGACTAGATCGACTCGATAGCTTTTCTAATCTTGTAACGAAATATTTTGATCAAAAAATTCAGGTTCATAGCTCAGGTAAACACTCATCTCGTCCTGGGCAAACAGTTAGCTCCGGTAGGTCTAGGGCTGTGTCTAAGTAAAATTAATGTCTGGAATTCAGTGGCGGATCTAGAATAACACAGGGGGGCCCAACATATGTTGCCACGTGGAATTGGGCAAAGTGCGATTGTATGTGCACAGGCGGCCCGAAAGTTNAGTCTATGAACATCGAGGATTTTTTTAAAGTTAACGTTTTACGGGTATAAAAGTAACGTGGAAGGATTACTCACCAGGACTCAATGAGTGCTTATGGCATGTTGTCATTACAACCTTCCTTCTCGTAGTTACGACTTCTTTCCGGTAAAAACGGGTTTTCCTCGTAGTTAAATGTACGAGAAAAATCGCTATTACGAGACAAAAGTCCTTATTACGAGAAAAAGGAGATATTGCTCCTTTTCCCAAAAATTTATTTCGTTGCTTGGCACTAAAACGCTGTCAAAAAAGTGTTGCGACGAGAATGAATAATTCCAACCAATGAGCTTCATGTAAATGAGACAAACGCAGTTAAGCCACGCCTACAATGGTTGCTGTTGTGAAATCGCACAAGCGCAACGCGCAGATATGACGCGGAGTCCTGTGTAAGCGTACCGCATTAACAGAACCTCGGTGTGTTGCAGATATTTCTTTGAGACTGTGAGTTTAAGGAGACACACAACGACAAAGGGTCGTGGAGGGAAATTCATGACTTCACACTTGAATATGTCAACAGTTCCAAGTCTCTGTATCCGTAGATCCATAACCTATTTACACCATCTGAATTGCATTCAGATGTTCAATCGATTCAAATACCTTCACATGAGGACACAATCTGGTGCTTTAGGGACTCTTCCATAGATCACTTGTCCTCAGGTGATAGACGGCTGGTGATGGCAATTGATTGTCCTATGTTGGGAATAGTTATACACGAGTTTAATTTTTTTGCGTTTCTGAGTAAATCGCCTGACGTACTCTAATCCACATGTTTGACTGTTTACCTAATTCCATATTAGATAGGCGTAAAGAAAATATTATGCGAAACTTTTTAAATACAAATATGTTTCATTTTGTGCTAGACGATTCTGAAATACTTTCCTGGGCTCTTGGGCAGTTGTCTACCGTATGGGTGAATTATATAATTCATGAACTGTTGCTTTTTCTTCCGAAGTTGCGGATTCGAAAGTAGAGCAAGTACGTATTGGACTTGGCTGAGGAAATGGAGTTATATTAATGTGAGCATTTTTATGAGAAGGATTTGATGAAAGCAAAGGCCTCACTTAGATTCTCGTTTTTAAAGATACATTAAATTTGTGTAAAACATGAAAAAACATTTGCGAAAGCAATAAATATTGTGCCGCCGCGGCACACTAATTACTCCTCTGTCAAAAATCGTTCTCGATTATTCATGCACGTCACCAAATTCATACTCCACCACGTTTTTACATGGAAACCAATATTTCAGTTTTATTGCAAGTCGCACATTTAAACTAGTTGATAAAAGACCCCTGCGCGATCTTTCAATATCAGTCGGGGAAATGCATGCACCCATCCTACGACTTATCTGTGAAGGGCGTTCCAGGTTGTGCTGAGATAACGCAAGAGTAATAATTAAGTATGATACGTTTTACACCAGTAGTCGTGCTGCTGTAGTCTCTGTTCTGATAACGCTACGTACATGTACGTTTACATTGCAGCATGTTGACGTCGCTATTTCTCATCTCTGCAGGTGTCATGGCAGCTGCAGGAAGTGTTCTGAGAGGTGATTTCCTCCATGAGAAGTTTCCGGAAGATTTCAAGTGGGGCGTTGCTACCTCATCTTACCAAATAGAAGGTGGTTGGAACGCGAGTGGTACGTGTCGTAGCACTGATAATCTGTCTTTTAAGAAGCACTGCGTGCTTGCTCAACTGGTAAGAATGTACGTTGCTGTTCAAACTCTTTACAAAAAGCTGTTTTGAACAAACTCGATCATCCATTGACTGTGACCGTTCTTACGTCGCGGTAATTACATACTTGTTAACGTCCTAGTAGTCTTATTAGGACACATGCCATCTACTGCGACGGGGAGGCGCGAAACTGATGATTGCGTACTTTGACCTTAGGCCTATTCGTCTACCGTGGGTGATCCAATATCCCTACGCACAAGCGCTTAGGGAATTGTAGAATGTTTAGTTTCAGTTAGTCAAACAATCATTCCGTGACTTCGCTCGCATGCGTGCATGAGTGGGAGATCCACTCATCTCTCACGGAGATTTGGGGACCCCGGAGGCTGTTCCGCATATTATGAGGCGCCGCTGGATCAATTGAATTCTGTAGCACCAGTGAACAAAAGCGATAGTTCCGTTACGGGCGGGTACAGTGTGTACCGTCTGTACATGTATGTGTCCTTCATACACGTAAATAATGCTCTGCACTCTTTTTCGAGTTCAACGATATTGTTATTTTTTGAGTGACAAGTCCAATTGACTTGATGCTACAATGCTTTGCAGGAAAATGTTTGTGATATTCAAGAGCAAATTAGCATTTTATGTACGTCCCCAACGTTAATATTGTTGACAAATCTTCAATGTGTACAGGTTATTTAGGACCTTATCAACAAGTCTGATTAATTAGCCAAATATCCACAAAATTCAGTGTAGACTATAACTCGATTAAAGTAGTCATATTCTGAAAACTGACAGCTTGTATAATTTTGTATTGGATATTATACCAGTGTGCCATTAATTGGTTCAAATCAGCATGTGTTTTTAACAAACTTTAATTAGCGAACAAGAAAGACACAGTCAAAAACTACTACAAGGGTAAATTTCGTTTGATGCAAGTGTTCAATACAAAATCTCAAATAAGCTGTTGCAGTTTCCTAAATTAAAATTTGTTTCCATTGGATACAAATATTGATCTTTAAAAAAACATGAGAATCCTAATTTCTGATAGTCCCTGATTAAAAAGTGGAGTACATGTATTTCAAAAACAATTCCTTGAAGAACAGTGTATAACCATCATATCTAAATGTTTCATATGAATCCGATCAGCAGCTACTGAGATATGATACTCCGAAATGTTTCTAGGTTGCCACGTGACCTTAATATAAGTTCTCCTCGTCCATATATTACCTTCACTGTTGTTTTTATCTGATCGTGGCTCGCGTGGTAGCGTGCGCGACATTTTTCTGGTTATATCTGAATGGAGGTCAGCTAAACTACAACTTTACTCCCAAATTCGTTCGACATTCCCGTTCTCGATCCTTCAGAATCACCTGGCAACAAGATTGCCCTGCTTGAGGCGTACCTCGTATGAAGTCTGCCCATGACAAACATCAAATGCTACTGAGTG
>NMRA01000172.1:13976-44898 GCA_002633005.1 Phoronis australis
GATGTTCTTCCTGGAGTAAACCTGAGTCAACCTTCCCACACCTCGAATGATGTTGTTCCTACCAATGATGCGGGTCATACTAGCAGCGGTACACTTGACGTGACGGGAGACGTTCCTTTGCGACGCTCTTCCAGGACCAAACGTCCTCCAACCTACCTTCAGGATTTTGTGGTTGATTAAGTGTTATGGTATACTCCCTGGACTTTGATGGTACCGATCCTAGTTCAAGTGTATTGCATGTATTGTGCTAATTTTTTCTTAGGACTGATAAGTGTTACTTCAGAGGACTTAAAGAGACATTACGCCACTATTGGTTTCCCGTTTATTACTTTACGCGAGTTATTCGTTTGACTATTTTTGTTAGTCCTTCCGGTTTCGGCATTTGCAATAAATAAACACAAGTATT
Organism: Phoronis australis; assembly: GCA_002633005.1. Lineage (NCBI taxonomy): Eukaryota > Metazoa > Phoronida > Phoronidae > Phoronis > Phoronis australis. The sequence goes on from NMRA01000172.1 coordinate 14,383, forward strand.
TTGAGTTCACACATTTACTCTCATTTTACTGGCGCAGAATAAATGCATTGAATAAATTCAAGTGAATAGTTAAGGTTTAGCATGCACATACTCCGAACCTGTTTTTTCTGTGGACTTCATCTTAGGGAAGGTTAAAGTTGTTTTAGGTAGGCATTTATTTCAACATGTAATGCCTTGGTCCACATGATACATAAAATTTACAGGATAACGGTGAGCAGCTTTTCCCTGAGGGCAGTGGAGTGAAATACAAATTTCATTAGATTAATCATAATAATAGGCTCCGACATTTTCATTACCTTCACAAATTTTTATTTATTACTTTATTATTTTGGGAGTCCCACCGAGTACATGTTTGACCTTTCTTCCAGTAATTCTGAGACTCCGAAGAAATGATGTGCAGGATCAAATAAAATAATAACCAAACACTGTATTTTCTACAACCTTTTCCAAAATGTGAAGGTTAAACAAGCTATCCGACTCGGAGAGTATCCAAAAAAGAAAGTCAATACAGCAGCGAAGTTTATTGTATACTACTATGTTGTGTGTGTATATGGATTATTAGAAAGCGATTGCGTGCTGGTTGCCGGAATGAAACTAAGCTTACGTGACCGGACGAATCGCGGTTCCGATAGACAAACACCCTGTGCAGTTACCCATACGCTCAGAGCAAATACCGACAGTGCTAGTCTACATACTTTCTACCACAGGCCTAATCATAAAAGGTCCCATTGGAAAAATAGCAGTTTGTAGCGGCACAGTGTATACCAGGGATTTCCATTTTCAAATGAAGATGTACAAACTATTCGCTTCAACTGAGCTTCAATGTATGAACAGCCGCGTACACCTGGTGATGAATTGCCGCTTGTTCGGGCTCACGCCATTTCATGGCACAACAACGACGAACCTGTCTACATTTCATTAAATGGAGCCAAGTTTTATTGGTGGATAAATAGCGGTTTGCTGCGTGATGAACAAGAATACGCGAGTCTTGTCGGCGAGATCACGTTTCCGTAAGTCAGTGACTCGCACATACGTATTCCATACCATTTGATTATTTAATTCTCATCAGAAACTACAGAAAAATATGTGAATCACATTAGGAAGGTGGAATTATTTCACTTTGGGCTTTATTATTTGACGTGAATTCCCTGGCGGGGGTTCCACTAAATGTATGTCCTTTTATTTTTCCTTCTCCGTAAATCGGTGTTTCCTTACGCATCGGAAAGCCATCGTTCAGCTTTTGTTACCGAAGAATGTTTGTAGGCCTAAGGTATATGAATAATCGATGTACTTGTCATTTTACAGGGCCCTGACTGCCTGGAATTAATATATTGACTGACTTCTCGAAACTATTATTCATAAAATTTTGTAACAAAAGGTGGCCGTGCGCTTCGTGCTTTGCACACCAATTAATTTTGTATGGGGAACAGTGCGATGCTGAACATTTAGTGCACCAACGGTATCATGACTTGCTGCAACTCTTGTCGGATATTTTTCGCAGTGATCCTCAGTGCATTTCCTTTGATTTTCGGAGGAGAATTGTTTAGGCATTCTCCAGCAGGTGATCTCGGAAACTTGACATGGCACATTGACGTCCCACAAGATTTTCGAGTCAAAGTCACAGTTTTGGTGTTTCGCGTGAGTGTTGAGTACGCATGTCGTAATGTGTCTCTGAAACTGACGTCTACAAAACGTTCGACAGAATTTCTCCCCGATCCTTGTCAGAACGCCTTAGGACGCCAGTGGATTTCTAATTCTACTGTTACAGTTGTGCTGTCGAAAAACAAAACTGATGTAGATGTGAAAATATTTGCTAGGTATATATTAGAACAATCGAAGTACGATGGTGATGACGCTTGTATCCACGTCATCACCTCTAAAGGAGGCGAATTGCATCTAAATACTAGTGTGTTTCTCAACATCATTAAGACAGAAGAATTGGCTTTGAAAAAAATCAAGTGTGAGTGGAATTTGGAAACAAATGAAGGTACCATTGTGACACTTTCGATCACTGAATTTCAGACACGTTATTTTGGAAGAAACTGCACAGACGACAAACTTATTGTGCGTGATGGGAAAAGTCATGACTCTCCAAAGCTGGGAACATATTGCGGGAAGAAATCGCCGTGGTTCGTCAACGCGTCGTCTTCACATATGTCTGTACTTCTGTTCATTGGTTTGTCTGAAAGCGTCGCATTCAGGGCTCAATATTCCCAGGTGCCCAAGAAGTCCATTTCACCAGTCTTTGGCGTTTACACTATCTACGTTGAACACGGGACTAAGTATCCTATGCAGGCGTATTCTTTGCCCTCGGAAAGTACCCACGTATATCAGTGGCATGTCACCACCACGTACGGTCGTCTGCTACAAACGGATGTAACGACATTCTCAGTCCGCAAGGTGGCAGTGTACGATGCTCCATACTCGGTGTCGGCAAACGAGATACGTCCATTGATGTCCAAAAAATTCGCAAATGGTGTTATGTCCTTTAGATACATCTCTAAGTACTTTCAATCGTTTATGGAAGTACAAGTGCAATCAGAACAGCTCGAAGCGTCGTTCAACATAACGTTCAGCTCAATCAGAGGAAGCTTCAAGAGTTGCGGAGATGTTAGCTCTGTCACTAAACAATACTCTTTGGTCACGTTGTATCCACTGAATATCGTCATCAATAGTGGAAGCGGTGGACAGTGTCAGTGGTTTTTCAGAGCTACACATGTGCATAGATATCTTCAATTTCTACTTGAAAGTTTGAGTCTCGAATCCATTGATAATTGTGCTTATGAGGGCCTTTTATTATTTGATGGGGCAAGTACGTCGGCGCCATCTTACGGACCCTTCTGTAGAAACTCTGGAAGAATTCAAAGTTTTGTTACAAGTACTAAATACCTCACCATTTTATATTACTATGCTAGTGATCTAAGGATTGCTAGAACTGTACTTAACGCTAGCATCGAGGAAACCTCTTGTAAAGGTTTTGTCTTAACGGAAGAAAGTACTATTTTCAATGCAACTGCGGGGTGTTATATATTTCAAAGAATTCCTCAACTCGTCCAGAAAAGAAACCACTATGTTGGATTTACAATAGAACCTGACTGGTATTCTGTCGAAGTTACTATCGAAATGTCGGACTTTGCATGCAGAAGCAGTGAAACATTCACGTGTTCGGAGTATATCATGATAGATAGCTCAGCTATGCCGTTTTGTATTGGCTCCATAAGGTCTCTGCGGTTTGTTGTCGGAAGACCACTCGATGTTTACAACGTTCTTTCATTTGTATCTTTTTGCAGTTGGTCAAACGCCGCTTTCTCAGCTAAGGTTTCCATCAGCACACTGGTTAGTCCCATAGAGAATGAGTGCGCAAAAGGCAGCAATAGTCATCTTACGTTCGCCAAATTGTTGTGGACATGCGGATATCTGGAATACCCGCAAGGAAAGTACACACTGATCTTTGGTCTATCTTTTAACTCAAAGTGCAAGACGCAGCAGTCAAACCCATCACATTACAATCTGATATTTCACCGAGCTGGCTGTGATACTTCCTTAACAATAACGGACAGAATCTACAGTGATGCTTGCCAACCCACAGTGACAAATTACTACCAAATTCATTTGTTAGATTATTGGTACCGTCTCCGATGCTCAAGAAGTGAATTTTTTCAGGTGCCCACTATTGGCGCAGATGCAGTAAGGATACCATTTACGACAAAGTACAAATTTGCAATTGAATATAACCTCGTACTGCAACCAGCTGTAGACATGGATAATCACAATAAATGTAATTCTGGGTACGTGTTGCATAGAGGATCATGTTATAGGCATTTTTCCGCTGGAACGTGGGCGGATGCAAACAAGCGGTGCAAAGCCGAAGGTGGTGAACTTCTGAGTATCTTGGATGAGGACGAGTATGCGTTTATACTTGAGTGCATGCAGACAATTTGGAAAAGAGATATTTACAAAGAACCTCACGCCGCTATCTTTATTGGACTTTACTACAATTCAGCTGGTGACTTGAAATGGACCGATAACAATCCTCTCACGTTCACACGGTGGTATACTCCAGGAAATGATGCTCCGCCATATACAGCACGTGATTTTGACCAGGTGATCAACATCAACAAAGGACAGCCACTCAATGAACAGTCTAGTAGTTGCACATTGATGATTGTGCGCAATCCTTATGTTGGGGGAAGTTGGTTTAGAATCCCTTGTAATTACGGTTTTCGTCATACCAGAGCCATATGTAAACAGACAGCACGTAGCACTCGCAACAAGCTGTCCTCAGTCACAGCGCTGTCGAGATTCGTCAGGAAACCCCAATGTTCGCAGGATTGGACGTTCGCGAATGATTCTTGCTATCGCCTCGTTACTAGCTTAACAAATGTTAATACCAAATTGGGGTTCTGGAGAGCCGTGGCTATGTGCCAGGCTATAGACAACGCTTCCATCGCTGTGGTCAGCCAAGATAATATAAATGACATTCGGTATCTTTTGCAACTGTGGAAACACAAGCCCGAATTCGGCGCTATACGTGTTAACGGAACGTTTGGTTCCACTTGTTTATTAATATCTAACACGCCAGACCCTAATGTCGATGAAATTTGGAGATCGCTTCTTTCACGACTGAACGGTAAAGAGGAAATTCACCACTGGGGTATAACGAGATTTCAGTGTCCTGACACGTTGATGGACGATGCCGAGCCTCCACGGTTGCTGAATGTTCTATGTAGAAAGCCGACTGCGCTTCCGACGGAAGAGTGTCCAAGTTGGTCCCAAATGAGGTGCGGCGACGGAACCTGTATCTCCGTTAGTAGTGTTTGTGACAAGTCACGCGATTGTTTGAATGGAGAAGACGAGAAAGACTGCATCTTGGTAGAACAACAGGGATATTACGTGTAAGTACTCAGCAGAGATTTAAATAGTATTCTGAAAATGTAAAACAACTTTTGGAATTATTCGACCAAGCAGCAATTCGTGCTTGCGGAACTCTGTTGCCTTTTCTCTCTGCATATATCGGGTCTGTTTTCTGAAAAAGTTTAGTATGAATGCTATTAACGGTGATATAATGTGCATGACACAAAATGAGATAAAGTGCTTCTACATTTATTCATTATTTATTATTTATTCATTTAATAATGTAATATTTACAATGAGGGTAGCCCCATCAGTTCACACTGCTTTCCATAGGGGCCCCTCAGTAAAAACATACCGACAGTAAGAATAGCTACACCTACATAACTCAGAAGAGTGAGGGTAGAGATAGGGGAATCAAAAACATTTTAAAAACGGTATTTTCTACATGTTCATGCTTTCATGAAATTCTTTCGCAGGCAAACTATGTATTTTTTGCAGTTGTAACGATGGTAGCTCTGTGCCCATATCGTCCTACTGTGATTACGTCAACGACTGCCTTGATGGAAGTGACGAAAGAAGTTGTAAATATCCTGAGTGTTCCGACGCACAGTTTACGTGCAAATCTCGACAGTGCATCTCAAAAGACAAGATGTGCGACTTTACAAAAAACTGTTGGGACGGCAGTGACGAGTTTGAAAGCACTTGTCGCTGGATGGAACGTTGTGAGCAGCTTAACGGATTTAGATGTTTGTCTGGGTATTGCATTGATCCGAAGTTAAAGACTGATTTAAGATATGACTGTCCAGGCCAACTGCAGGAGGACGAGCACTTCCTTAAACAGGACTGTTTTCGTGGAGTTTTTGAAACGTTACAATATGGCTCTCTTATGAGTTTTTCAAATGTTCGCCCATATTGTTCGAAAGACAACGAAGTTCGATGCTTGCACAATCATCCGTCATGTTTCAACAGAGGTCAAACTTGCATTTTTGATGGGTTCAACGGGTGTGGCGATTACAGTCATCTTAAGGACTGTGAAAACTTCACCTGTCCTGGACACTTCAAATGCCCTTTCAGTTATTGTATTCCGAAACACAGAGTATGCAATGGAGTGTGGGATTGCAATGGCGGTGTGGATGAAACCGATTGTTCCATCTATTCTTGTCCAGGTGAATTCAGGTGTCGCGGAGAACGTAGGTGTTTGGAACAGAGACTTGTTTGTAATGGTGTTGTTGACTGCAAAGACTTTGGAGACGACGAAAAGTATTGCGATTTGAATACGCCATGTCCTAGAGGGTGTAGCTGCTTAACTTATATTCTTTCTTGTGTTAACACGTCTCTAGCGGTTGTCCCCCGGGGCTTTATTAATGTGCGCGTGATCAAATTTCCAGGCAACAGAATTGTGATCAGTAATTCCACATCACTTAGGTATCCATATCTAGGCAAGCTAGACTTGTCGTATAACCAGCTAAAGTATTTGCCAGCATTCACCTTTCGAGGGCTTCCGAACTTGTTTGAACTGGTCCTAACGGGGAATATGCTGCGTTCTCTGAGCAAGAACATTTTTGATGGATTAGCACTTTCGCTCTTGGATCTCCGAAAGAATAGGCTCGCAACAATTTCTGCGGACGCGTTTGTAGGGTTGCAAAGTGTTGAGATTCTACGATTACAAGAAAATGACGAGTTCCTTTTCATTGATAAACCAGTCCTTTTTAATTTAAACGTGTCGACATTACTCACTGACAACTTCCGGTTTTGCTGTTCAGTGAAAACCTCAGTTAACTGTTCGCCAAAAAACGACCAATTTTCGTCGTGTTCGGATATGATTGCCAACTCCTTCCTGAGGGTGTCCTTATGGGTTCTTGGTACATTTGCTTTCGCGGGTAACTTAGCTGTTTTTGTTTGGAGATTAAAAACGGATAGAGATAAGCCCAATTCCGTATTTTTGATCAATTTAGCACTGTCAGACTTGATGATGGGAGTGTATATGATCGTAATTGCCTCTGTCGATATGTATTACGTTGCCATTGGTGATTATTATTTACATGATCCAATATGGCGCAACAGCTTCCTTTGTCAGCTCTCAGGGGTGATATCATTTGTAGCATCAGAAATGTCAGTCTACGTGTTGGCTATCATCACCATAGATCGTGTCGTTGCTACAGTTTTCGTATTTAAAGTTCCACCTTTGACAAAGGGTATTGGCGTTGCCTTAATGGTGATTGGTTGGCTTGTTTGGGCAGCTATGGCTTCCCTTCCGTTTTACGTGAGGCACGGTACCTCAAGGAGGACTTTTTACGGCGAAACCTCTGTATGTCTTCCATTCACGCTTTCTACTGAGTTTAATTGGATATCTGTTTCCGTTTTTCTTATTTTCAATTCTGTTGCCTTCCTGGTAGTATTTTTAGGTTATTTACTGATTTATGTCAACGTTAAAAGAAGTGCCACTAATGTCGGTAAAAAGTCTGTTGAACAAGACATCAAGCTAGCTAAAAAGCTGAGTTTTATCGTATTTACCGATTTTTGTTGCTGGGTTCCTATAACAATTGCTGGATTCCTGAGCCTCAGTGGATATCGGGTTTTCCCAGAATTCTCCGCTTGGGTTGCAGTATTCATAATGCCAATAAATTCGGCGCTGAACCCATATATTTATACCCTTTCTTCATTTAAGGCCTGGAAAAAACGCCAATCCCAAATCCGCCTCACGTAGCTTCTACCAAACTGCGATTGTGCTTTTAAAGAGGCTTTAGAGAATACATCAACACCGTCTTTTTGTTTTGATATGTACATAATCAATTATGAAATGTTAGCATGCATCTCCAGTTTCAAAGAAAACTTGGAAGTCATCTACAAATTCGTTGTTTTGCCTCACTTTGATTATTGCGACATAGTTTACAACAGCACCAACAGCGAATCATTGCTTGCACTTGAACGAGTTTAGTATTAAGTCAGATATCGTAAGCGGCCGTGGAAGGTAGTATCACGGCATCAATGCGACTCTGTTTCAAATTACTCGAATAAAGATAAAAAATAGTCGCATTGGTGTTACAGCAGGCTAATGGAGATGAGTAGTTCCCTCATAAGTTTTAAAGTGAGTGGACTGCTCACTTAATTAAAATTATTGTGCGGTGAATATTCCAGGGGATTCGGTGGAAAACCCGAGTGGTTGATGCCACTATCCGGGTAGCATGCTGGTCAGGATCGTCGCTCGTTCACAGTTTTATATACAGTTCGCTGTCATTTTGCTTTAGACCTTAGACGTCGTTGTACATTGATTGTTAAGCCTTATATTGCTATGTTGTTTATATAAATTATACGCCAGTTGTTGTAAATGCTCAATATAACTTTTAATTTGTGTGTAAAGTGTATTTTGTGAATGTTTTGTCCCTTTAGCGTCTTTGGTTTTTCTTTTTCCATTTCAGTTGACGATATCGAAATGGAAAGACTCTGTCGTAATGTAAAATGTTTTGTTTCAATGAAAGTCCGTTTACGCACGCACAAAGGTATAGACTTTTTTTAAGACGTATAATAAAAAAGTTATATGTGGCGTCTATATATAGCTGTTCAAATGAAAGATCGGACCCTCGCGAGACTCAATCACGTTTATCAAACTGGACTGTTCATGTTGAGAAACCGTGCTAAAAGTCCGTTCCGTCACTGACCTTCAATTCTGACTTCAACAGGAGCCTTATGCGTCCATTTGGTAAAACTCCGAATATAGTTTTATGGACTTGTGTACTTAGTAGGTCTACAGTAGGGTTGATGCCATGGAATGTTCATGACTTAACGTGTAAGTCCTGAGACTAGGTATGTATTTCGTAATTCATGAGGAATCCAATAAATGGAACAGTGGCCTTGATTTCTAAGGTACAGTTTTTGGGACGGGAGAGGTGCTCCCTCGGGGGAGTGGGCTTCGCTCCCAATAAACCAGTTTTGGTACGTTTCTATAGTCTAAAAATACAAGTGGATGGAATCAATCTACGTTTAAGTGAAACCATTAGACGAACAAGCCTACGTAATTTTCCAATGATGAGAAAAACATTTCACTTGGAAATCCTTCAACAAGCATATTGGTTTTGTTTTCACGCATGATAAGCTAATCGATCGAAAGATATCCCGTAAACAGGAACACTTGGTAAACTTCCGCCTCGTATGTTATTACGTTCTTTACTCACAGTGTCATCTCAAAATCTAATAAATTAAAGCTCCATGTTATTCCCTTCGACGGATGTTTTTGCAGGTTTATCCCTCAAAATCCAAGTTAGACTTTTCTATTCCAAATTGTAAAACTGCCATGTTCAAAGAAATTATTTGGCTATACCAACTGAAAGCACTTAGAAGCTCTCTATATATACTACGTAACAAGCTTATTGTGTAGAATTATTAACATTTTACAAGATACAGGTGTTTTGTTATATTTTAAAACACATCACTTATTCACTAATACTCGCATTAAAATTTGTCAGCGTCAAATTCAGTTTATTTCTTTAAAAATGCGATAAAGCTTCGTTCATGCTGCCAAAGTATTTTGAATCAACGAGAAAATGACATAGTTTCGTGGTTGCTCCGATTCTGGATTTATCTGTCGTCATCACGGCCAGTGTGAGCAGTAAATCCTTGGAGTTTTCGTACATCAGCTCCGCCACGGTCTTCATTCCTATATTCAGCATCTTGACACCATAGGCCTTAGCATTGAACAACATGTGACCATATGCCGTTTTTAACTTCTCTTTGTGCCGGATCAAGTTAAATTCATACGCAACGGCATGTGTTCTGGGTAAAAAGTCCATGTTACCAGGAAAAAGCTCAACACCGCATCGGAGCTGCGCATGCAGTAATTGTGTATCTTGGCCGTATACCTCCTTAACCAGAGTCGGCCAGCTATTGCCCCCAGGCCGTGGATTGATTTCGATGAGCTTCGGTGTGGCGTTACCTCCGTCACGAACGAGGTCGACGTTGTACACCCCATGTCGGAGACCTACAGCTAAGCAGCACTGGTACGCCGCTTCAATTAATTCAGCATGAACCTTGTCGCAATCGCCGCCTGGAAAAAACAGGGAGGTGCTCCAAAATTCCGGAAGAGGGGCAGCACCGCGTTCTCCAACAGCGCCGCCAACAAGCTTTCCTTGCGAAATCACCACATCGACTCCATATTTGATCCCTGGCTGATATCCCATGACTAGCACCTGGTAAAGAAAAATCGCTTGTGAGTCCGTCAGTGGCGCGGAGGCAATTTTCAAGTACAAAAGAATTATTGTTGTATCCCATCGTGGAGTTCAATAACACCAGGACCTAGATAGGACCTGGCTTTGAGAAAATATACGTAAGACTTCATGAGATTGCGCGAGTTATTGCCATGTATTTTAAATGAGAGCACTTGGTTTAGTAGATTTTTCTCGCAGCTGGACAGCTATTTAAATCTACCCAGATTTCACCCTCGTGGAATGTAATGGTGCAGATCAGCCAATAGACTCGTTGATAATAGTGCCCTGTAAGCACTTTACTGACAATCATGAAAAAGAAATGATCTACTAACCATAGTAATGTGTTTGGCAGCTTAAAATTCACTATCGGTCTGTTTGGTGAATTACTCGAGACCACTTAACGTTACTGTCGTCTAGCGATGACAAACTGACTTAGTAACGAATGGCGCAATTTCTCACCTAACCTTGTTTTGGCCGAAGTTATCCTTCCAGCTAGTTAATCAACCGTTACTACAGTAAGATGCCTTACGAGATACCAAATAAAGTTGATTATAAATTCATGCCACACTTTGGTGGCTTACGGCGGCTTCGCCTTGTTTTGTTAGTGTAAGAGCAACATAAGGGTCCAATATCGGCTCAGTACGAAATGAGTGGGGCGCTATATGGAGAATTCAATGTCGTCAGAGACACACACTCCGGTAGGGGCTCGAGGTAAACACGGCGCGCGTAGTTCGTCAAATGATACGGGGACTACTAGGCATTCCTCTAACATTCTCTTAAGGTGGACGAAGTTGTAGGTTTGAGTTGCTCAGTCACCCAGAGCTACATAAAATGGTCGCTGTGATGGAGAATCAGGGAATAAAGAAGTATTCATCACAGCTGCATGGCCCTGTGTTAAGTTTAAGGTTACGCGAGACCTCAGAACTGTCCACATTTGGCAAACTTCGAAACATATTATATTTCAGATATAGAGGTGGTTGATCAGATTCCAATGCAACTTTCAGACGTGCATTTATCCTCTGGTCTTCAAGCGCTGTTAGGAATTGTTTTAAAGAGTCAGTCGTTTCCACTTTGGAATTATGAAGTATGCCACTTTAAGGTGTTTTTATGAAAAAAAGTTACGTAAACAAAAACAAAAGACTAAGTTAGAAAGTTGTAACAATGTTTTTGAGATTTTCTATTGAACACTTATGTCAAAACGTACGTTCTACATGTGTTTGGAAATCAGAAAGACTTACCGACTGAGAGAATGAGAGTTTTCTACACGTTGCCGAACCATAAGTCATTCCGATGGATAATTCGTCGAAGAAATTTAAACAGCTAGCTGTGTTGTAGAGAACCCTGCAACCAACAGAGCCATTTCCACAAACAGGCTTCATGACAATAGGAAACGTCAACCTGTCTATTGCTCTCAGCAGCCCCTTGTCAGTGTCTACAGCGTAACTGGGTATGCCGTACTGAAAGAGAAAGTCGACACATTCTCCTTATTGTCTTACACAAAGTAGGAACAAGTGATTCTGAAGTGGCATTCGGTGGGATGGGCTAAAGGATGAAAGTGGCGCGCCAAAGAAGGTAACAGCTCAAGAAAAGAGAAGGGTGGTAAACTGTACAGTACAAGAGGGAGGGGAGACTGGATAGAGGGAGAGAATTGAATGTTACAACACGCATACCCAGGTGCACAGACGAAGCCGAAGGTATTCACCAATGGCGTGTGGCGCACATAAGGTGTGTGGAATCACGGGAAAAGTGAGACAGCGATGTCATTATATAGTAAAGTAGGTCAGTGGCGGATCTAGGATATCACAAGGGGAGGCCCAACATTTTTTCTGTAAACATTTGGTCCAAGCACGATTGTAGATGTGCAAATCACCGAATGGGGGGGAGGTCCACGAAATTTTTCTGTTTTTTCTTCTAAAAATCAAGCATTTTCCTTGATTCCCGAAGTATTATCCAAGAAAAAAAAGGTAAAAAAAAGAAAAATACGAAGAATGTGTCAACCAGCAAAAAGCTTAAGTACCACGGATTCGAACTCACGACCTCACTACTAGCGCGCCCGTGCTTTACCCCTGCACCACCACGACTAACTCTTACAATTACACTATGAGACCTACTTATTTATGATCCACAGCGTTTGCGCGCGAAAACTCCTTTTTGTAAGGCTTATTACATGCTTTTTTGTGCAATCAGTTCGTAACAAATTTGTTGTATTTAAAATAGTCTTCAATTGCCCAAAAGACCAAATTCGTTTTTTGTGTTGGCAATAATGAAGCGATTGCTTTGGAAATCGTCTTTTAAGTTAAGGTTTGACAAAGAAAGAATTATGAGTTTCTGAGTGATTCACTAAAGCTTCGATTAAAATTGACATCTTACCAGCAGCTTCTGTTTTTTCACAATCACTCAAATTCCAGTTTTTTTAAAAAATGCACAGTGGAGCAGACGACAGAAACGGAGTCGTAGTGCCCAGCGCCACTGCCGGTCGCCTGAGATATCGCGGAGAGCCTATACTTAGCCATAGTTCCGTTACGATTGTGCCGTGTTCCGAATTTGACACTTGAAATTGGATCTGAGCCCCCCCCCCCCAAAAAAAAAAAAATTTCAGGTGTCGGGGTTAAACCGTGGCAACCGATATAGGCGTGGGCCAGGGACAGTCGAGAAAAGAAAGACAGCGAAATACGTCGGATGAGAGAGAAAATTCAAAAAATATTTAACAACTCTACATCAGTGCATGGTTTACCTTTGAGGACCCTGGCCAGGACATTGTCGTTAGGGTCTCCGCTTTTGCAGCAAACGCGCTTGAAAATGTCGCACAAAAAATCGAGAAATTTTGTAAAGCGGAGCGTACTAATTTACTGGATTTTTAAATTCAATAAGTCAATTTTGGGGGGTGCAAAACTANCCCCCCCCCCCCTAAATCCGCCTATGTAGGTACATGTACATTAGTTGGTGTGTATTTAGATATAGTTACATGTAGGTAGATCACATTCGTTAAAACAGTGCCAGTAGACAAACAAACACCTAAGTGCAGCGAAATATGTAATTGAATTCAAACACAAACTCGTGATACAAAAGCGGGAGAATCAGACGACTCGACAGGGGTCGCACAAACGTATGTGCCACAACAATAACAAACTAACTAATAATTGGCGCAATACCCTCTTCCTTTTCTTCTAACTCAATGACTGGAAGGATAGAAAGAAATTCACTTGTATAGGAAAAATGGTGTGCAAAACTTAAGATACAACTATTAAACAAGAGTCTGGATTTACTGAGAATTCAGAGTCCGCCAAGTAAAAGTTACTCTTAGAGTACACTAAAAAAGTTCAACATCATAGTCCTTAAGTATAAAGGTGGCCGTCGAACACGTTTTGGTCTGGTGCTGACGCAGGTCGGTTCTGCCAGTGGAGTGAAATGGGAATCATCGACAGCAGACTGCGCAATCTCCAGGTTTGTGGGTTGAGGGTGAATTGGTTCTGCAGGTAACTCATGGTGTTTGTCGTCATCTAATCTGTCGTTATCAAGTGGGCGTACTAACTCCGTAGGAGACTCAGGCGGGGGGTCTGGTGGTTCCACATCATCCATGTAGTCAACGTAAGTCTTACTTGGAGGAGGAACAACGGATGTCTGCGACGGCACGTGGTAACAGTCGGACAGTTTAACCTTGTAGGATGTGGCTCTTAGTTGGGAACCAATAAATTTATGAATAAAGCACCACTCGCCAATAATGCTGGTAACCAGGTAACGATCTCGAATGCAAGACTTGGTACCATCGACATACAAGTAAACAAGGTCACCGAGATGGATTGGCAAAGTATGGACATCGACATATTCTTTGTTGTTACACCTTTCACTATAGCCATGGTTAACCTCTCGCTGACCGTGTTTCTCCAAGATATATTCCCTATCAACTACAGGAATTTGGGCGTGGGTGAACTGACAGCGTTAGGTCCAAAATTCATGAGATGAGAGATCCTGACTACGGATGCGAAAGTTAAGACGAGCAGTAGCAATGCTGAGACCAAGATCACCGACAGGACCTCCTCCAGGTTCGTGCCGCAACAGTTCTTGTTCTAACTCGGCAACTGGGTTCTTGTTTGGGTTCTTCACTCTTTCACCTTCAATGGAAAGACCGAGGAGGTTGAGATGCTGGTCCCCTTGTAAAGACACAAAACCAGGAGCGGGATCAACACGTATGACCGCGTTAGATCCGCCGATAGGGTGTAGGTTAAGAGCTAATCTAGCCAGGCTATCGCGAAGAGTGTCACGCTTCTCGTCGGGTAACAGGCCAGTGGCTGTATAGGAAGTTACACATTCCCTTAGAACTAAGATGTTTTGACGTGAACGTTTTATAATATCTGCAGCAAATGACAGGCCGATTGCCTCCGGAGAGTCCTCCGACGTCTGGGTTACCAAAGGGGCGGGAAGCCCTTGTAGGGCTGAGCAAGGATGAAAAGACTTGGTCACGGAACGTATGGCTTCTGACAAATCAAGTGCATAAAATTGACGTTTCATATCCATACACAACTGGTGCGCGGAAGGATGATCAAGTTTGATGTGAAGAGCAGTGATCACTACCGTCAAGTACAGAACGTGGCACTACAATCAGCTCAGCGCTGGGAAGGAGTGCTTGGTTATTCTTAATCAATTATTCTTAACCAATAAAAGACCATCGCGCGATATGGTGCCAACTTTCAAGTAAGGCTTGACGTCTCTCAAATTCTTCGTAAGTTTTTGGAAGGTCTCGTATGTTGCTTCAAGTGGGAGTGAACACAACGCAGGTCAGGGCATTCTGATTGAGTACTCAACCAAACTGTACGGCTTGTGAAAGGAAGTCCTTTCAGATTACTCAGAATATCTTGGACGGATACCTGACGAACAACAGAGTCTTCTGTGAGGGCGATGAAGCTGCAAATCTGACACCTAGGTTCGTAGCATGGTGGGACGTTTCTACTGGCAAAGTAGGACGAAAGGTTAGCAGTGCTGGCGAGGTGTCTGACGGAAACCTGGAATCCGCTTACTGTGGACAAAAATGCAGTTACTCTTGGACTTGCAGAGAACTCACCTCGGGAAAGCTTGTCGTTAGCTTGAACGCAGGGCTTAGTATCAGTCAAGACGCAAGCTTTGTGGAATGACTGTACAATGTAAGGACTGAAATGTTTGATGGCAGCTGCGATGCTGAGAGCCTCGGTCTCACAAGGTAATCATGTAACTTGGTGTTGTCGTAACTTGGCACTGAAGAAACCGGCAAGCAGAGTCTTGTTACCACGTGACAAGTAAAGGGTAACACCAATACCCTGCTTAGAGACTGAACCATCTGTCATCAGGTCGAGGTAAGGTGATTGACTTTCTATGGGAGACAGCTGTTTTGGCAGCACTGAAGTGTTGATGTAATTCATCGGACCAATTCACCTTACCACAGGAGTCTAAACCAGCGATTACTCTATCTAGGGGAGCTAAAAGCTGGGAGCAATGAGGAAGGACGCGGCCTAGCATTTTACAGGCACCAATGAAGGATCTCATCTGCTTCACATTGACAGGGAGCTCCTGCATGGCCAGGGTAGCCATGCGGTATGGACTAGCTGAGAATCCTCTCTGTGTCCATATCCATCCAAGTATGGTCGAGGACTTAGGGCAAATAATGGTTTTGGAGGAAGACAACTTGAGATCACACGCGTGCACGGCATGGAGAACTCGTTTCCAGTTAGAGGCAAGTTCCTCTGGGGACTCACCGCCACAATAGATGTCATCGGCAAGTTTGACTAACATGCCCTCCTGAAGGAAATCGCCAAGGACACGACACATTAACTCTTCAAGAGCAGTCTCGGAACCAGGCATGCGCATTGCCGATCTGGTATACACCCGGATGCCACGAGAGGGGGTCGCGACACCGTAGTATTTCATCGACGACTTAGACAATGGAATCTGGTAAAATGCACGTGTGAGGTCAGACACCACTATGTACTTCCACTGAGCTATCTTCCGCAATGTAGAATCCACGACTGTCAGTAGTGAAGCATCGGGATACCCACAGAGCACTGTGGCACCAAAGAAAATTGGTTACCTTTTCATGCCCAAAAAAGCTCTGGGATCCCGGTCTATATACAAACGTGTTGTTTTATTTCGCTGTTACGGATTGGACACACCGTAGCCTAAAAAGTTTGGCAGGTCAATTTTCCAAGGTCCGTAGCAGGAGTTTGGGGTCTGTTCGGAGATAATTCAAATTATTCTCCCATGGAATACAGACAGGAGACCCTAGATCTGTGTTGTTTAGACTTGTGAATTTTTGAGTTCTAAAAACACAAAACAATTGTTATCCAGGCCAGTGGCTCGGAACCCAATCAGGCCCGTCGCGACCGGACTGACTCGTTATCCCGGCCCGCGGAACCCGATCAGGCCCGTCGCGGCCGCCTGGACTGGCACGAACATAAACCAGCTTGAGTTGGAAACTAAACCTCCAGCCACGAAAAGACTATAATAGTGAGCCAAAGGAACACGTAATTATTTATGTGAATTTGCCACGAAACTGAAAATCTACTTACTTGTCGGGGGCCGCAAAGTCAGGTTCCCCTTGCACAGACCGTCAGGGCAAAGGTTGTACAGTAACAATGATTTGAATAATGTATTTGTATTTCTAAATAAAGATCCCCCTAACATGTGACCATAGCATATAAAATCGAGTAATTGTTTCACAACAGTTTTCAGTCAGTAAACACTGAATTAGCATGCGCTCACACGGCTCGGTGCCCGGTCAATTACCTTTATTGCCGGCATCAAAAGCCGGTAACGCAGTGGTATATTCATAGCTGGCTTCTCAACATTTGCACTCACGAATACTGCAAACGCATTACAAATTGTATCTAATGAGACAGGATTTGTTTCAGTTCTATACAAGTATTGGTTAGGATGAGAATAATTCATTTTGAAACAGAGCGCAGAAAATAAACGTCTACATGGCAACTCGTACGGCGCCAATCCCGACTTAGTCAAGAGCTCATCCGACGAAGACTTCACGGGTCGGGTCGTTAGGTTTCAAAGGCTATCAGTTCGAACCGGAATACACTGATCAAGAAATACTAGAGAGGCACCGTGAACATACATAGGCAACGGAACGTATGGATAGTTCTTTGGTAAGCCGGAATTCGTCAGAGAATACCGGCCACAGACACGGAGATGTTTCACGGCCTCATATTTGCTATGAACAGCGTACCTTTCATTCTTCACTACTGCGAGCCACTTCCTAAGCATTTCGAGCTGTCGAGGAAGTCGAAAAAATGATATACCCGCTTTCTTCGCAGCTTCATATTTCGGACAAGCAGAAATGATGCATCGCAATACAGAAGCATTCACTCTACAGACGAACCACTGACGTCGCTGCGTCGTTTCTCACCTCCCTTACGGGTTAACGCGACAGCTGTCGGCAAGGTGAGGTCGACCGTATGAGAGGCGATGTGGATATAGACCGATTAAGACGGTAAAAAGACTAATTTAATCGGGTGGCATTCTCCTTTAAGTCTTCTAAGTTAAAAGCAAGAACCAACAAAATCTTTCATGGCTCTCAATGTCACAAATTGGACATTGTGGTCCTTGGTGGGTGGTCTTTTCCCACCAGTTGCCTGTAATTCGTTGAAAGCGTAGGTTGTGCATGCAGGTTTAGCAGACTTTGAAAGGAGTTTTCAACATTTCCTCCAAACTTTTGAGGGTTGTCGAGATTACAGGCTAACATTTTCTTTCAGAGAAACCAAACCCGGATTTGGTATATTTTAAGTCTCTTATCGCAGGGGATTATCGGCGCAGCTGGTGGCAAGTTCTCTATTTTGAAAGTACTATACTTTGATAGAGTCATGGAATTGGGGGAATGGTGCCAAAAGTTTTAGGCTTATATTGATTGACGTTTGCACATGCGCAAATGTGAAACACATTCTAGGGATAATTCGAGGCTACGAAAATGCCCGAGATCAGTGTTCCGCTTGGTAATATTTTATTTTGAGCGCGTGCTCGCTGAGGCGAGTATAGATTTGTCGCCACACAAAGTGTGAGGTCCCATTGGCTACGTGCATGTTGCCAAAATAACTCGTGTATAATCCGTCTAGCCAATGGACAAAAGACCAACAGATATTTTTGAATTTAGGATAACTCTGAACAGTAAATAGTCAAAGTGTGAGTGGTAAGGATCGTAAAAGTAACATTTGTAGTGACAGTTAACCGCGATAACGTTGATTGAGTGTTAGTAGATGGTACTGAGAAAACGAAGGGGTCTATTCATATGTTAATGATTGCAGATAATTGTCGATTTCAAATAAGGGAGTGGCTGGTGATAACCATGATGTTTTTAATAAACTATTATTGGAAAGGAGAACTGCATGCATGACTATCAGAATCTGGTGGATTTTATAACTTTTCTTATGAAGTAGGATACCTCTACCCGAGATAATAAATTGCAGAAGTGGAAGCAGGTTCAGTGACTTGCCAGAATCTGGGACTCAGTGGAGACTTCCGTGACTGAAGGAGTGAGAGGGAAATTACCCAAACCCCGGAAGCAAGAGGGAAGCCATTTTGATAATAGATAATATTTAGTTAGCAATAGATTCTGTGAAACGATGAGACTCCACCTCATCCAAATCAAATTTAAAGTCATGTTCGCGAAGACGTCTACGCTGATACTCGCCGGTCGAGTTTGGGCAACTGAACTGGTAAGCTAACCTTAAAATCCGCCTCCTATCTTCAAAGAAACAATGCAGTTGTAGGTAATTACACCGCATGAATAGGTTGCTGATCTTATCATTCTAGTTTGGCTAACTTGTTTATTTTTTATTCTACACTGGGACAAGCAACAGATAGAATTCGGTTTCTCATTAATTCTCTGATGGATACAGCTTTAAGAGCTTAAAAATGCCAATTTCACTTCAAGAAACACTAAATAACAACCCCACCAGTGGATCAAATGTCAAATTAGAACACCTGCAAAACTATCTGACGATATGTAAATAATCTGTACTCAAGTTACGCTCATTTATTGGAAGATACGTGCTACGTTGAATAGGGACAACCTATCACATCATAAGCTATCTCCGTTGTATTTAGGGCTAAAAATCGTCAGATATTGTTGCGCACTTTTCCTTGGTTTTCATATAACAGAGGATGGTGAGGCGTTGAGTTGGTGGTGGCTGTTATAACCTAGTATTTGAGCACGCTTTTCACTTTCCCGGGAGACATCATACAAGAGCTGATACCGCACATGTTTGCACAAGGTACTCGCGTGTTGGTGGACATGACACACTGACGCTGGGTATGTTCATAAGTCACACTAATGCCGTGGAGCTAAGAAGTTTTCAGTTGAAGTCGCTTTTCTTCTTTTTCCCGTGTTTAGCATATTGAATTCACGGTTGTGATATGCAGTGCTAGAAAGTAAGGTTTAATGATCCTGACAATATAGACATCTGTCGAAACGAGGTAAATGGTGGTTTTAATCACTTAATAGGCAATACCAAGGCCCATAAACTAGTAAGCAGCGGTTGGATTGTGAGCTAAGTGTTATAGTGCACTTCTCGGAATGTTGCCGGAAATAACCTGGCATTTTTATATGCTTTCAGAAAAGTATTTGACATATGGATCATGTTCAATTTTTCTACATAATAATAAAAGAAACACATTCCATCGAAGGAAACGAGAGGTCTTCGAGATCTAAGAAATCTAAAAGGTAATCCAGCTGACCAGTTTTAATTGTTAGAGCACAATTCTGTTCGTACCTTTGAAGATTCTGGAGTTTGAAGTACGTACTCTTGTGTGACATTCTTCAAATAGGCCACCCTTGTACTCTCCTGACTGTCTCCGGGAATGCCTAGCTGTTCGTGGATATAACCCCCGACCATAGTTTCGAAGTCGGAGAAACTACAAGTCGCATTCACCTGTTTTAGAACATTAACTTTAATAGAGACGTTTTGTGATATTTCCCTGAACTTGCATCGTCCAAATTGGAGGTTTGTTGTACGACAGTTGAATTTAACTTATTCAAGGGATGCTGACGCCCTGGTGTAATTTCATAATTATGTATCTTGCAGGCCGTTTTATCGCCTGAAAGCTAATTTAGAGTTTTGCGTTAGTTTCATGAGTACATAGCATAGATGCAAACACGCTAAGTGTGAAAGTTTGTGAACTACGTGCGCATTTGTTAAAAATGATTTTGACGAGAAAAGTTCATCCTTTTTTATCTTCGCTTTAGTTATGTGGCTCACTGTAAAAACAAACGCCTACCTCAACACAAATTCCTGTATTACGTAAAACGGAAGTAACTGAACTTGTTATTTTTGTATTGAGCGCCGTAGTATTTACTGATTTCAGTAATGAAACACTCACTTCAATATTTTTCGCATTTAACCACTTGATTATTCCTGTCCCAATTTCTTCAAACGATAAATCGTCCAGTTTTTCATAAATCAAGCCGTCTACATTAAACTCGTCGATGACTCCCATACATTTCATCTTCTCGCACCAGTAGCGACTGACTTCGGTACGTCTTAGCACCACACATAAACGCTTCAGTCCCATCTTCTTTACAGGAACCCAGAAGGAATTTTGAAGTTCGTCTTCTGTAGTCACATTCAACTTGGCGCCCATGCATAGAAGGGTTTTATCAGCCAAAGGCCCATGCGGTAAGCACTTATCAGGCGGATCCCTGCAGAAATAAGTTGTATGCCTATTCATGCAATTGCTGAATCCAGCAAAAAAAAACAGTGGCAATCACGAAGACGACGACAACGGTGGTGGCAAGGAAGCTAGAATTGTTAAAGTGGCTACTATAATAAATGGCGTCCCTTCCAAGAAGCAACTTCTTTAGACCACTAATTAGGCCTATTGCTATAAAATTGGTCGCAACGTGTTCAAGTGATTTTTCAGGTGGTTGAGACCATGGTCGGCGCATAAAATGACACACCAGGATAAACCTACTGTTCTCAGGCAACGAACTGTCACATCTTTCGCCAAGCTCCGAAATAGTCTTCAGTTTGACGAAGGAACAGTTTCAGATCAATCAATAAACGGAATTAAAAGTTGGTTTAGTTTAGAAAGCGAGTGCCGCGTTACGTGTAGCCTACACATGAATTATACTCATTCGTCTAGTGTGTTCAAACCATTAAAACGTATTCAAATTCATCCTAGGGAGGAGGGAGTTCTGCTCTCGGGTAAGACATATGTTAATCTTTCATATATGTACGGAATTTCGTAGTCAGTAAAAACGAGAGACAAAACTCCGGCGAAAAAACAACTATTGAAAGTATGGTTCTTGGACGTGGTCATAAATTTAAGCTGTAAGATATCAACGCATCTTCTGTCGTAAAATCAGACACTTGTCGTTCTAAAACTGGTCTTAATTTGTTAATTGCTGAGTTCAGACATGAAACCTAGCTAATGGCAGGCTCAGGTGTTCGTCTGAGCTAAGCCGGCATGGTCTCGAGTATCAATCAGTATACGCTATAACGGTAAGTGGCTTATAGTCTATAGCAAGTTTTGGACAGACAGCGAGTTTGGAATACCTTTAGTTTCATGAAACGGGCAAACGACTTCAAACTAGGCTGTACTCGTCCTATGAACCCCTGTCGGTATTCGAACAGGTGTAGATTGATGTGCACAGCGTACGAAGCCACCTTACACCATGTTTTGATGTTAAACATAACCTTTCTTTGTCAACAGAGGTATTCCAAAGCGAGGTTATTGCGTCATTGTCACTCTGCCTAGGCAATTGTAACTATAACCTCCCGCTACACGCAATTACTATAATGAGCCTCATCTAACAAAAATAACTACCTCAAAGTTTCTCCTAAAGCTCGAACATTATTTCTAACCTAAGCAAGGAAGGTGAGACGAATTTCATACCAGTCGGTGGCCTTATTAAGTCAAAAGTTAGTTTTCTACTGAAGGTGCGGGTTCACTGCCTATTTAAGATTCAGAAGCGATTTGCATTCAAACATAATATAATTGTTCAGATTGACATCTTCTTTGAATCGTCTATTTCGTAAATCTACCGATAATACTTGAACCTGAAGAACTCACGTACATGCTCTCTTATCAGAAACACCACTGTCCCTCGCAACTTGCAACTGCTACTTATAGTAGTGTGTCGTTTTCGTTCATTCGGTCGACTGAAATAAGAACAAAGAAACCCTCATAGCCGGCCGCCATTTAATTCTGTTAATAAGTACGACGCTTCTGCCACCATTGTTTAATTTCATTAAGTAGAAATTAAATCTGAAATTATTGTTGGCGAAATGTAGAATATATGTATATGTCAATAAAACAATAATAGAAATTTTCAGATATAATCACATCCTTTGTCACAAGTTAATAACGGCAAAATGCGGGCACCGGCGACATCCCGTACTTGTTCGATTCTATAGCCCAACAACAAGTTGGGAAGTTTACCCCCATAGCCAATACCTTACATGACTGATTAAATCCATTCTGACATTTATGGTTGGAGGGCCTGCGCTCTTTTGTTCGATAATTGCTCTAATCTCCGATCAGATCCGGTATATAAACTGACTGGGCTGGGCTGATAAAAATGAAAGTTAGGTTATAACATATTTTAGTTTAAACCAATAGCATTTCTGAATTCCTCGTCAAATGCTGATCATGTTCCGTTTGTGAATCACCCAACTACAACAATCTATTCTGTCTAAACGGCCGCACTGGGTTTGACTGTGTTCATGCGCATTCGGTAATAGCGTGCAATGCATACGTTTCCATTGAAGCCTGGGAGATAATTGGCCTGCTTGTTATCATACGGGACGAAAGACAGATGGGCAGTTAACAAAAGAGCCAGATGTTATCGCACGTTCAGTACCCCTCACGTCTGGAAAATTTACTGAACGACAGAACGCTGTAATGCATTATACTCGTATGTTTACAATTTTTGGTTGAACGGGCGATTTTACTTCAGTGATCATAAATGAGAAGTGATTCTTTGACCTTGCAGGGACTAACTTCCAGTCCGTTATTCTGGAGAGACCACACCACTCGGCGAACAAAATGGTACGCCGTGATAAGTCTCAAACGATAACGATCTGCCAAGCTCAGAAATTGCACCTCACTTTGACTGAGGAACGATCGTAACGGCAATAGGTCGAAATCAAAAATTGCTTTTTTGACGGAAGACGCGAAATTGAAGATGAAAGGCGTGTTGTAAAAAAAATGTACCTGGAGCGCACGGAATCGCAAATCACACGTGAATAGTGAGGAATTTTCATCTTTTTGACCTAATTGGCTTGGATATTGATTGACGTCATGATGGAAAGACAGAGTCGTAGTCATAGTTTAAAGAAACAATAGCAAATCGAGTATTTCATTTGTGTAGTTGTGTGTGATCGAGAGGCTTCTTATCGAATTCGTGACTCCGGAACAAACCTCTTTCATATGCAAAAGCGAATCATAATCTTTGATCCGGGTATAAAAATTCCACTAAACCGATTTTTTTACCTTGCAAGGACTAATTGCCAGTCCATTATTTCTAGAGAGACCATACGCGGTGAATAAATTGCTACGCCGTGATAAGTCTCGAACAATAACGATCTTCCAAGCCCAGAAAGTGCACCTCACTTTGACTGAGGAACGATCGTAATGGCAATTGGTTGAAATCAAAAACTATCGTGATCTTTGGTCCAGGTATAAAAAAATCCACCAAACCGTAAGTCTGCATTATCTAACAATAGTCATGCATCAGACTTTTTTCGGGGACCAACATTAAATTTTTCGCGATTTTGTAGGAGAATGCGAAGATGCGCGGCTTTGGGGCTTTTTGTTCCCCGATCAAAGATAACGATTCCTTTCGGTGTATAAAATCATACGTTTGGTTTAATTTAAACTTAAAGTCGTTTTCTTTGTCAAACTCGGTTCCAGCAACTTTACCACTGTGCACCATTGGTTGGATTGCCGGGAGAACCACCTCCCGTTTTTACACATAAGGGAATCGTATGTGGTTTAGCTTAGTAAGCTGTTGTTTCTTGATGGTATTCACGTGGACATAGAGCACAGTGTGGCACACCCTGTCAATATATTGCCAATACTCTGTAAACGAAATGTTTACAGAGTAAAAGCAAGTATTTTACTATAATGCCACAGTGAAATCACAGATTTTTAATTGAATTTGTTGCTACACTGAACAAGACAAGCAAAATTTGGTGATTTGTTTATTTACAAGGATAATTAGCTACACTGTATAAGCAATAAGACTGGCATGTGAACATTTAAAGGGGCACTCCTTCTCATTTACTGCCTAACCATGAAAATGAGGAGGTAAGCCAAGCACATCAGTCACACTGAATTCAAAATTTGTCTTCGACACAATAACAACTAATTTCAATTATTAATTATAGGAGCTGAGAATTCACCAGCGACTGAGTTCAAGAGGTCCAATTATGAAAGAGCAAGTCAGCTATTTCAAAACTGACTGCATGACAATCTTTCCTACTTGCTTATGCCCTGAATGATCTATTAGGAGGTAAAGTTCCATCATAATATAAAATTTGGTCTGAGACATTCTTAGTATAATTAAGTAACCAAGTTGCAATTTAGGCAATGAGTAAAAAGAGAATGTCCCCTTCAGCTGTTAAGGATAATGCTTTTAAATAAAATAACACAGAATGTTTGGGAAACACATAAACATGAGAGATTTATGTAGCTTCAGACTGGGCCTGGATGGTCAGCACGTAATAGTCGTTCTCTGAAATTAAAAAAGCCAGAATTAGATGACAGCCATTAACTTTATAGACGCACTGGCAAATGGACTAGCATATAGTAGAGTATATCACAATAAAAGACTTTACAAAGCTGTGTCGTACAGCTGTGTCGTACAAAGCCCAGGAACAAAATTAAAACCAAACCAGTTGTATTTTTCATTCACTTGTCTCATATCAAAAACAAGTGGCTGTCTCCTCAATACTGCCCAACGAACTGCAAAATATGCCTGATCCTTCCTGGCCTAAGAATCAACGCCAACATTTTAAAGTGGAACTTGCATCCCCGTTACTGCAGCTTGGTCAAATTAGTTAGAAACAAAACATATAGCGACGACGTGAATATGAAGTAGATTGAAAATTGCCAAACGTTTTTAAGAACGAGTTTTGTGTCGAAACTGATCCACCGTAAATAATTCAACTGTGTCCAGTGAGTATCGTGACATAGTGTTCGATAATAATACTGCATGATGTGAGTTATGTGAGCACCCAATGTACGTCATTGGTGCAGAGGTCACATATTTGCACAATTTTATGTATTCACATTTACAAGTTTTCAGTGAACACAACTGCACTATGTTTAGCGTAGATGATGTTCAGATAACATTATTGTTTAGTTCCTGTTATACATTAGCATAGTTAGGAGCATGCAAATACACCTTTAAAATGTCTTGATAGCTAAAAATATTTCTTTTTTTGGATTTTAAAAAATCATTGTTGGTTACCCTCTATACCTCTTTCTAATTACCTGGTGCAACCATGATTTCATGCTTGCGTGTTCGTATCCTGAGGAAGGTCATAAGGTCATGAGGGTCAAGGTCACGCACTATTTCTCCAGCCTTTTTTGTCAGCTGCACGACATGAGTAGCATACTGAACAGTCGTGGAGTTGTCCAGGGTTGTCTTGATAGGTATGCCTATAAGATTCAGGATTGTGTGACATGCAGTGCGTTTTAATGTAAAAGCCCCACCTGGCTAAACATGCCATGAGAATAGCATTTACAGACCTTGTTACACCAAGACTAGTCTAAGCCAGGTGTCTTTCCCCAAACAGCAAGTCAAGCCTATTCCTATGAAGCAATGCCCGAATTAATTGATCATGTAAACCTTTGTTAAAAAGTACTGAGCCTGTAATTATTTCCACCAGATTACTTAGGTTCTTTGCACTGGAAACACAAAGGTAATGGTAAGGGGCTGTCTGCACGTGATCAAGGGGAGAAGTAATTTATTTTTTGAGGCAATGATTGAGCATTAATTGTTTTTTCAAAATATCACTAAAAACCTGACACAATCTGAGGAAACATTCAAATTTCAATGAAGTGAGTCACAGTTTTCGAGATGTAAATTACTGTTGAAGCATTAACCAGCACGGACAACACGGAGTGGAACACAGTGCTCTAATGCGCAGATGAATAATCCTATTTTATTGATACGTCATAACAATACGGCTTGGGCAGTTGTGGGGAGGAGTATGAGATGCTACGACTGACGAGTTTCTGGATATCACCAACTTTGACACAACATCAAGCATTGTAGCACAGGAGTTGTTTATTGTTATTATATGGTTTCAGATAGGTATTCTGTAGCTCCATTTTGAATAAGTTTAAGAAAATGCAAAAATGGGATGAATTGCAATAGCTACCTTATGGTAATCTCTCAGTGAAACAGTAAAGTTAGCAATGCAATGATACAATGTGATGGACAAGTGGAACTTGATTATTTAATGTTATATATACAGTACAAAATAAATGCTTTATCAGTTTTAAATTCTATACCATGGCTACCATCTGACACTGATTTGGCAAACTGTGGATATCCACAGCAATGTCACAAGTCTTTGAAAAATGAAAAGACATTTTTGGCAATTATTTTTGTATCAGTGGGATAAAACATCAAAATCGTTAAATCATTAAAAAACTCCACACGATTCCATATTCCAGAGACGAGCGTCATGTAGTTCTTACCTTCACTGTTGACCACAACAGCACCAATCACACCCTTGTGCGAGGTGATCCTCTTGAAAGTTTCTTCTACTTCTGCCTGCAAAATGACAGCAGAACATGTTACAACATTGCAATGTTATTTTCTACACATAGGACACCTTAGGAGGATGTTGATGTCTTTAATTCCTTCCAACTCTAACAAATTTGCGCATATTAATTTTTTGAACAGTCCTTCATTCAATTGCCCATATCAGCAACTGGAATTTTTAAACTGCGAGCAAGGAAAATATAAAAAGACAACAATGGCCTCTTAAGGTGCCTATCTATGTGGAAAATGTACTTATAGCAACATGAGTTTGGTGGTTTAATTAGTATGAGGCATAATTCACCAAAAAGCTTCTACTGCATGGAGGGCCAATGGGATGGCCACCATCTCTACTGGGGCCAGCTGGTACTGTCTACTGCCTGTCCCACCTTCACTGTTGGGACAGTAAGTGCTATCTAGTTTGTTGGTTGCTCGGTCTATCATGACGAAATTGTGTCCTGCATTTTGAATTCTATTCTTAATTTATCCAGACGGTAACCACTGTCTTTAGCTGGATTAGTAGAGACGGTCAAGCTCCTATAGTATCTTCATACGCCGAAAGCTTTTCGGCCAATTATGCCTTGCACACCAGGGGATATGACGTCATACCACCTGCCGCTCGCAGTGTTAAAAATGGCCAGTTACCAGTTTTGGGAACTGAACGAGGTACTGCTCGAAGAAAATGTTTGATAACAGGAGTATTTGTTCAAGATGGAAGCTAGAAATTAAAGGCATCGACGGCCTCCAAAGGTGTCCCTTTATGCGTAAAAGGTACATATAACAACATGACTTTGATTTTAATCAGTATTAGCCATTATTTGCCGAAAAGGTTCCGGCATATGAAGCTTGGAGCTTCGCCGTCTCTACAGGTCCAGCTAGGGACGGTGGTCACTTTCAAAATTGAATAAAGACTAAATCAGTTGCATTGACATGGCACGACATATATATATATACTAGTAGGTACAAGGTCACGAATTATGTGTAGCAGTGCCTGCCTGGGAGTCTCTCTTACGTTCATGACATCAGAGCTTAGGCCTATATGCCTTCTAGTGGGCCTGTTTGGCAACACACGGAGGTGGTTTATAAGCAAGAGTCGCGAGAAAACTCATTTTAATTTTGACGTTTTTAGCATTCAACCAATCCATACACCCATTTACCGTCATGAAAACACCTGACTCGACTGACTTACTACACGCAGTTGTACCCATAATTCAGACGACTGGGGTATACTTCTCATTTTTTACTAAAGATAAAATTTCAGCAACAATCAAAACTAAGATATTGAACAAAAAATTAAGACGTAACCTACCTCAGTCACCATCTTTCGCTGTTGCTATGTTCTGAAGCGCATGCGTATTATTGACATACCTTTTCCGATCGTTTTCTTTCACTTCCAAAAGATGTCGCTATGTAAATGAAGTAGCCATAGACATGTATACGTCGGTGGATTTTATTTGAACCCGTTGACTTTTGAGGTCTTGTGACATAAAATCCGTACACTCCTCGCCAGTCCGGAGCTGTTATTGTTAGGCACACCTTAACCATGGCAAAGATTTTATAGTATCTTTGACCATGGTACATTGCAGGCTGTCCGTTACATCCGAGACAAAACTAAAAGCAGTCGGGCGGCGGACAGAGCGAGGGGGCTAAGGGGGCCATCTTGCCCCCACCCCCTAAAACTCTCCCAGATTTCATTGGGNCCCCCCCCCCGCAACTCAAAATCTTGGATACGCCCCTGAACTACTGAGCTATCAGGCTGCTATCATGAATATATAGAACACAACGCCGCGCTCCGGACTGCTCATGCGCTGATCAGTAATCTCAGTGCTTGCCTATTCAGTACGGTCCCACTGTAATACAACTGAGAAAGTCGTTCCCATGGCAGGACTCCACGGCCGAGCTATAGTGAATCGTCAGAACACTATATTTCCGACTAATCGACTTCTAGAAATTATGAAATCATGAGAATATAAGAGTAAACTGTGTACTAATGCGCGCACCAAGCCTAAAAAATGGGGGGCTCGAATTTTTGAGAATGTGGACCTTTCAGTTACTAAAAAATAAAGAAAAGAAAAAAATGTGGACTTTTTACTAAAAAAGAAAAGCAAAAAATACTATGTGGACCTTCAAGTTACTAAAAAACGGTTTTACTAAAAAAACGGTTGAATTAAAAGAGAAAAAACGGGGTACGTTCAGCTGCCTTTTAAGTGGACTTTTTTTACTCGTTTTCTATTTTTTGGACTTTTTGTTTCTCTGCATGAGGCGGACCTTTTTGCCCCCTTCGCCAAATATGGGGGGGCTCGTTTGAGCCCCCCTCACCAGTACCCGGCAGAACTGAGCCCAGTATGATACACCAATATGAGCACTGTGGTTCAAAGATTGCATTGAGTTTTGAACATGAGAGAATCAGCCAAAGCCGGTCCTCACTCATCTTCAGTTTTACTGACAAAATTCTTTGTTAAAATAAGTCAATCACGTAATGCAGCACTCGACCATGTCGGGTCCTCTCGAGCGGGGAGGCCTGCATCAGGGTGCTCCCACGGATGGACTTGTAGGGCCAGTGCCGCTTAGATTCACGACCAGCTATAGGCCAGCTGTTTTACTCAGTAATACAATAGAACGCGTTTTCTGCTGACAAAATTCCCGTCTACGAAAGCGTCTGTGCCTTTTCTGATAGTCCCTTCAAAACTGAGGATACACTTCACATGACGGCGCCTTTTCCGGCCGTTGCTCCCAACTTGTTCGATTCTATAGCCCAACAACAATTAAGTTGGGAACTTGAAGTTTACCCCTGTAGCCAATATCTTGCACAACTGAACTCCATTCTGGCATTTATGGTTGGAGGGACAGCTCTCTTTTGTTCCGATAATTGCGCTAATCTCCCGGCAACGAGAGATCACGGTATCTACCCTGACTGGCCCGGGCTGTGCTCACGGTTAAAAATAAAAGTTAAGTTATAACACATTTGAACATAAACCAATAGCATTTCTGAAATTTTAGTCAAATGGTGATCATGTTTAGTTTTTGAATCGCCAAGATAGCCCAACTGCGGCAACCGAACTGAGTTACGACACAGTGGCGGATCTAGGATATTACAAGGGGGGGGCCAACATTTTGTCCGGCTGCAAGCATTTGCGCAAACTGAACCACGATTGTAGATGCGCATAGCACCGAATGGGGGGAGGTCGGGAGGGGGGCATACCCACCTCCCGCTCAGGAAATTTTTCTGTTTTTACCTCTAAAAATCAAGCATTTTCCTTGATTCCTGAAGTATTATCCAAGAAAAAAAGGAAAAGAAAAACAAGGAGAACGTGTGTCAAAACAGGAAAAACTGAACGCACCAACGACTCGAACTCACGACATGGCGCATAGAGAGCGCGTGCATTACCACTACACCACCACGATTTAACTACTGCTCTTCTACTAAAAGACTTACTTGTTTATGGTCCACAGCGTTTGCGCGCGAAACCTACTTCTTTTCGTAATGCTATACGTTTTATATTTTGTGCCATCAATTCTTAACAAATTTGTCGTATTTAAAATAGTCTTCAAATGCCCAAAAGACCAAATCCGTTTTTCGTGTTGGCAATAATGACGGGATTGCTTTGGAAATCGTCTTAAGATAAGGTTTGACAAAGAGAGCATTGCGAGTTTCTGAGTGATTCACTAAGGCTTCGATTAAAATTCACATCTTACCAGCAGCTTCTGTTTTTT
>NMRA01000172.1:45361-84391 GCA_002633005.1 Phoronis australis
AAAAAGTTGAGTTCACGATTTTGGGAACTGAAATAGGGACTGCTCGAAGAAAAAGTTTCATAACGGGAGTATTTGTTCGAGTTGGAAGGAATTAAACACATCGACAACCTCCTAAGGTGTTCCTCTATGCGCAAAAGGTATTTGTAACAACGTGACTTTGATGGTTTAGTCGGTGCGAGGCATAATTCGCCGAAAAGCTTCCGGCGTACAGAGCGCCTATAGCCTCTACATCGCCTCTGCTTCGGGCCAACAGAGGCGATGGTCATTGCCTATATTTGGGTTAGACATAGCCTTGCCCTTGGGCTTGGCCTTGGCCCTTGCCTTTGGTCACGGCCTTGGTGCAAAGCTGTATACTAAATATGCAGCTTTGCGCCGATGTGGGTAAAAAAGTGGTAAGATATAAAATCTGACACAAAATTAGTGTCACTAAAATCTACAGTCTTCCTTGAGTTAACTAAATAATTTTACGCTGTTGGAATAAATGGTGTTCTACCGTTATTCTGCTGCTAAATTTGTGGAGCGATCTTTAGCGACGGCTTTCAGCGCCATGGAATATTGCGTCACCTATTGGCTAACTTCTTTTTTCGCCAATTCTTCAACCAGCTGTTCTTCTTTCACGAGGTTGCGTACACGTCTACAAATTATCGCAGTTGGTTTCACTTCACCGAAAAACTGAATTTCAAAAGAAATTTTGCTGCTGCCAAGCTATCATCTCCCGAGAGATGTTGCAAAAATTTAGGAAATGGCGCGTGTCACGAGCATATTGTTTTCAAAATGACGACATAAATTTAATTTGTTAGAAAAAGTGGAGGATTACACAAGAAAATGACGTTTGTTGCATTGTTTTTTACTTAAATGGTTGTAACAGTCAAGGTGAGTATCAGTTGACTCCCAGATTTTGCATGCACCCAGTGCGGTCGTTTGCTCTACATGTTGATATAGGTTTCACGGCGAGATGACGAGCAGAACTACCCTGGCTGCGTGTAATTTCGGGGTCTACAGAAGAAAAACATACAGCGGTACCTAGCTGTATTTTGACGATAGTCTTCATACAGCTAGCAGGCTGGCTTGGTTAGACAGTGACTACCGTCGCTAGCAGGCTTAGTAGAGACGGTGGAGGTCCTATAGGAGCTTCATACGCCAGCTTTTCGGCAAATTTGCCTCACACTGGTTAAAAAATCAGTCACGTTGTTTTATTAGTACCTTTTGCGCATAGAGAAACACCCTAGGAGTCCGTCGATGTCTTCAATATTCCTTCAACTTGAACAAGTTATCAAACTTTTTCTTCGAGCAGTCCTTTGTTCAGTTTACAAAATCGGAAACTGGACATTTTTAACACTGCACACAGCAGGTGGTATGATGTCATATCCTGTAGCATGCGCAGTGTAAAAATGGACAGTTACCGATTTTGGGACCTGAATGGACGGCATATTTGTTTGAGCTGGAAGGAATTTGGACATCAACAGCCTCCTAAGGTGTCCCTCTGTGTGCAAAAGGTAATTGATTTTTTAATCAGTGTGAGGCATAATTCACCGAAAAGCCTCCTATAGGAGCTACAGTGTCTCTACTGAGCCTGCTAGAGACGCCTTGGTCACTGTCTATATTTGAGTCTGTTCTTCAGGGATTTCCCAAAAATACAATTTAGAGCTCCAGTATTAATTTCAAAGATTGTGTCTTTCTTCAGCAACTCTTGAATAAAAGGACACTTTCTTATGACTAGTTAAAATCAGGTCACATGACAATGCAATAGACAGGCCTCGTTAGGGATGTCACAGTTCCGAATATCTGGTTGAATCCTTATAAAGGTAAACCCTGCTGCATCATCAAAAACAGGTTATATGCAAAATTGTATGTAATTTTTCAATTCCTCACTAAATGTTGTACAGTGTTGCTAAAAATTAAATGTCTGCTCATCAATAAATAGGCATTCTTTGAATTTCTCATCTTTGGTTATTTATTGACTGATATGTAGTTTTGTAATTTTGATGACGCTAGGGAATTTCGGCACGGCAAAATTGGTTTGGCAATTTTTTTTCAAAACTAAGGTGCACGACTCCATTCCTCACTCATATTTCACTGATGTTTTTGCATCTTTTCCCAGACTTCCAGATTTAAATCCTTCAGACTTTGGGGAAGACTTGTGTCTACATCCTTGATTGGACTGCAGGCTGCAAGCCTTGCACAGAAGAAGAAAGGTATGAAGTGACAGGAACAACCAGAGTGGCAGTTACACTATTATGTGGCTTCATGCTTTGGTGGTCTTCTTCTTTTTCCCCATGTGCTCTGTTGGCAAGTGTTGTGGTATTGTAGCTCTCCACGAAAAGATGTGAAAAGTCGGATTGATTATTATGTTGTTCATGTGAAGGTATTTTGGTTGATAGCCTAGCCTGATTGCCATAGCAACGTGTTAGTTAACATGATGTGCGTGAATTCCTAATTTTTCAACTTTTGTCAGTTCAGCTTGTCCTGACGCGGAACAAACTTCGGTCAGTTGTTAAATGGATTCAATTTAGGTCTCGTGATTTTATTCCAAAAGTTAAAACACTAAACTGAAGTTAGTGCGCTGCCTTGTCGTGTCTGTAGTAGTACCCGTCATTCATTAGCATTCCTATTAACTCGCAGGTTCATCCAAGATAGAAAATATAGAAACCATCATCAAGTTGGCTGATCAACTGTACGATGAACATGAAACAGAGAAACTGTATCAACTACTCATTGAATATAAAGACACTGGTGATGCCGAAGTGCTGTGGAGATTGGCTCGGGCTGCACGTGACTTGGCAGAGGTGACCACAGACAACAACGTTAAACAGAAATTGGTGATGGAGGCATATCAGTGCGCGTCTAATGCATTACAGGCCAACGGAAACTGCTATGCTGCACACAAGGTTTGAAAGGAGAAAAGTACAAGTTTTACAAAAAGCCTTTGGAATAATTCACACATAATGTGCCAAATTTCAAGTCAGTTTGTCTGGAGTAAGTCCACAAAAGTAGTGGCAAGGTGCTGTCAGTGACTGGTCTTTTGCAAAAGTGTTGTAATCTAGACAATGAATGCTTTTAACTGAATGGCTGCCTTTGGAGAAATAGTTGTTCTTGTTTGCCTTGCATAACTATAGGCAAGTTTAGGAAGATTTTTGTGTGTCTACCTCTGGGCACACTGCTCTTTTATGGGTGGTCTTGTTGGACAACAGTCGGGGTCCCGGATTTTTGAGAACCAGTTTGATGCCTGTTATTCAATGGCGGCAGCTGGTTCTCAAAATCTGTGATACCTGTAAGTGACCATTACTCTTTCTTGGGAAATCTGGTTGTTACTACACTGCTATAAACTGAATAAATATACCAAGTCACTACTGTAACAGATTCATCTCCTTTTCCTAAGCAGGAAAACTCATTTTGATTTCTTACAAGTTCATCAAAATCGAGGCTTCCTACATGTAGCTCTTCGATGCAAAATGCTGTTTTTAGTGGTAGTGATTTTGTACAGCTGAAAATATAGAGATTATTGTTTTGTGACCGTGAAATGATAGTTAAGAATTACAGTGGTTAAATTTGTAACTACATCATCATCACTACTCCTGTCAAAAGTACTGCATAACTGACATAGTTTAATATACCTGTGTTTGAGTCTTGTTAAAATACTAACTACAACACAAGTGGGTAATTAACCCCCTTGCCCAGAGAATGGATTCCTGCGACATGGTGGCGTTCTCGGACAAATATTGCTGGCCTGAAATTGTGTGACATTTTGTGACATTTTGAGAACTCTGTGACAAAATGTGAGTCATGTAATTTTAATGTTTTGTTTGATTTACAGTTATTTATGCTGGATCAAGTGATAGTTCTTTTTTTCACAAATTGTGCAATGGTGGAATTCATGGTCATCACTGACAAATACTGTGTCTCGCACATGTGACAAATGCAAAGTTGATGTGACTTATGCATGCGAAAAGCGTCAAGAGGCTTTCACAATTGGGAGTTTATGTGACATTTTGAAAATTTTGATATGTGACTAATTACTTCTTGCCATTAAACGTGAATCCATTCTCTGCCCTCGCCCTCAAAGTGGATGTTGTCATTAATGTTACATTTTTATTTCAGTGGTACGCTATTCTGCTTGATGCGAGTGCTCAGTTTGACGGAGTCAAGGCTCGCATTGAAGCATCTCCGGTCATGTTGAAACACTTTATGGTAAAGTACATTACAACGAGTTAGACCATCATACAGTGTTCCCGTGTTTTAAAAGATGACAGAACCATTCATGTGCCCAAATGACCAAAGACAATCTAAACGTTAATGTCTCCTATTGGAAGTTTTGAGCGGACATGCCATGTTTGTTTTTTTTTGCATAGTCAAATGTTGAAATTAAAGAGGGTGCAGCACCATGTTATGACAGTTGGTGAAACACTGCGTCATAGTTATAGATGACCTTTTAATAAGCTGCGGTGCAGTGAAAGACTCGCCAACTGATGAGTGCTGATTGCTTGAGCTAGATTATTGCCCTCTATGTCAGGTTTTAAGTTTACTGCATAGTCCGATAGCCATACCCTATCCACCATGAATGGTTCTTTTCATAAAGGCAAGGGTGATCCCTCCTGCTTACAACTGTAAAGTAGAATACCACCCACAAAGGCATGTCTGGGTCTTTCTACTGTCAACTGGCAGTTGGGCTCAACGGTTCATCATGACCCATTACTCTGACTGCTTTAAAAGTGTCCCATTTTGTGTCATTAAATATGCTGTGAAACTTCAAGTTGCATTCCCACTGCTTCCTGTAAACTGGTTTGTTGTATTTTAGAATTCAAAGATTTGCCTCTGTCGAAAATGGTGCTCAAAATCTGTGTGATGAGATGGTAAATTTTGTCAAAGTATCCAAGCATGCCTATGGAAGTCCAATGAGCAGTGTATATGAGTGTGACTGAGCAGTGTATATGAGTGTGACTGAGCAGTGTATATGAGTGTGACTGAGCAGTGTATATGAGTGTGACTGAGCGGTGTATATGAGTGTGACTGAGCGGTGTATATGAGTGTGACTGAGCGGTGTATATGAGTGTGACTGAGCGGTGTATATGAGTGTGA
Source organism: Phoronis australis (assembly GCA_002633005.1). Lineage (NCBI taxonomy): Eukaryota > Metazoa > Phoronida > Phoronidae > Phoronis > Phoronis australis. The sequence goes on from NMRA01000172.1 coordinate 50,438, forward strand.
CTGAGCGGTGTGTATGAGTGTGACTGAGCTGTGTATATGAGTGTGACTGAGCGGTGTATATGAGTGTGACTGAGCTGTGCTTTTGTAGCCTTCGTTTCAGTGTCATTCATCAGTCACTAACATTGAGTTTCTGTTTCCTTCTAGAAAGCACTCGAGTTGAACCCCAACGATGCAACAACATACTACTTGATTGGCTTATGGTCAGTATGTCGCATGACTTAAAGGTCTAGGACCTGTTTCACTAAAATACCGTGACATAACAGCATTTTTACGTGGTGTCTACACAAAAGTTTATGTTAAAATTCTGTTTAGACTCTGTGTAAAAACAACATTGTAAAATTATACCGTTTTAGTGAAACAGTTTGTGGTAGAGAGACAGTTTAGCTTGTTATGTACTTCCATGATTTGCCTCAAACAAGGTTGAGCTGTTACATTCAGATTTCAGTTTTAATAAGTTTAAATTGACTTAAAGTCCATTGCAAGATGGTGATGGAAGCAGGCCTGCAGTCAGTGACTGAAATGGTAAGGTGAGGATTTTTGGCAAGTGAACGTACTGCCCACTTACTTCTCAGTCATCATCATGTAGCTGTCAATTATTTTTGCTGCCCCTCCCCCATCATCATCAATGGACTAAATTGAACTAAACTACCAACCACCATAATTCTTCATGAAAATGCATTATTCAAGTTTTATAAAATCATATCCTTTTTTTTCCTGTTTACCATTGTATGGCAATATTTTTGATTTATGTCATGAATTTTTCCTTATGTTAGCCAAGTTAGAGGTGACATTAGAGCTATTTGTCCGTCTTTATTTTGCAACCAGTTACTAGAATGAAAACTACTAAGACTGATAGTAAACAATGAAATGCTCATCCAGATTTAAAACATCTACTTAGTGCGAATGAATGATAAACACTCCATGATGTGTCTTTGCTGCTGTATGCATACATGATAGCATAGTATGAACTATACAAGTGAAAAAATATATGCTATAAATATGTAACAAAGAAGGTGGCACATACTTAAGGCATCTTTGGTAACCTTTATAGTAAATCCTCACCTATTCAGCATACAGTGTGTCAAAAAATATGTAATTAATTGACTTTTGAAACTTAATAGATAAATATAAAGAATTCTGACAATTACTTGTGTGCTAAACATCAGGCTGAGAAACGACATACTCCTGGTGCGAAGTTGCAGCACAGTCATGTGACAGGCTGATATCACTCTCTTTCTCTCTTCAGGCATTTCTCCTTCGCTGATCTCGCCTGGTATCACAGGAAATTGTGCGCTCTCGTCTACAACAAGCCACCAGAGTCCAGTTATGGCACGGTACATGCCCGCACTTTTACAGGGGAATGCTGTTCACAACTTTCAGAGCTATGAATATTTTTGCATTCGTTTCAATTTTTAACCTCAAAATAGAACAAATTCCTATGGGTACTTATTGACTTGGATTTAATTCTTTGAATTCATTTTGAAAACCGTGTTCTTGACATCTCGCGTAATTTAAAAATTGGAGAGATAGCTGCACTGCATTGAAAAAACAGTGGTATCAACTCAGGTGCTGTTACATTTGTTATGTTTTAGAGGTTATTCATTTTTTTCAAGTTGCTGTGGATTGTACAACATTAAATTTTCTTTTCAGGCTCTGGAATATTTTGAAAAGGCAGAGAAAGGTATTGAGTTTATATTCGAAATTTCATTATGTTGTTTGTCATTTTTATCTGCCCCTATATATATGTAATTATATGATCGCATATTGTTGTCATTCTGTCCGGTTGTTCGCTCGATATCTCAGAAACTCTTTGTCAGGTTTTGATGAAATTTGACACTTGTGTGTAGGGCATCGCTAGAGCAGTGCATGCCAATTTTCAATTTGCTCTGGTCCCCAGAACTAGGTCAGGACTTTTCATTGTTTTGGGAGGAAAAACGATGGTTGGATTTCTATGAAACTTGACACACAAGTATGTGACGACAATTTGCCAGGACCACTTGATATTTACGCTATTAGCCAAAGCACCACTTTTGGTCTCGGCAAGGAGCTTTTTCAGTACCTTTTAGGGAAGAGTGTTACCGGATGATATCGAGAAATTCAGTTGACAGATTCAATGAAACTTAACACAGACATATGTGACAATGTGCCAGCGCCACTTGATTTTTAGGCTATTGGCACATCTTACTCAGATCTGTTGACATTTTTGGAACTTCCTCATTGTGTCATTCTAGTTAAAGGAATTTATTTCGTTTTTGTACAAATCTAACTATTAAAAGAATCCAACCTACATTCTAGCGGCCTTTTTATTTTTGTGTCAGTCTGTTATTTGTCGTCTGCCTTCCTATGCTCCAAACTTCTTGAAGAATCGTGATGAAGACTGGCAGGTGTGTTCTCATTGAGGAGATCGTTGCTAGGTTGCTGTGTACCCCATAGAGGCCATTTTAGGTTTATTATCATTGCTCCCTTCAAGGGAATGTTTCAAATAATGGTCACCCCTTATAACTGTGCTGTTATTGCAATTTGCACAGTGCGGTGCATGCCATTGCTTTGTGTTCCTCTTGTTGATTACTCAAATCTCAGGCCTTGAAGTGGAACTTGCAGGCTTATTCCTTATCTTTATGATTGCTTGGCCAAATTAGTTAGAAACACAACATATAGCGATATGAACTAGGTTGAAAATTGCCCAATGTTTTAAGAATGAATTTTGTGGCAAAAACGATCTGCCGCAAGTCACTGAACCATGTCCAGTAAGTATCATGACTTTGTGCTGGGGAATAACACTGCATGGTGCGGGTTATGTGAGCCTGCAAGGTAGGTCATTAGTTCAAAGGTCACATGTTTACAAGTTGTTGATGAATACAGCTGTACTTTGTTTAGCACAGCTTATTTTAAAATAGCATTGTGGTTTAGTTCCTGCTATACATTAGCATAGTTAAGACCATGGAAACACACCTTTAAAAATCACAGCTACACTTTTGTAGCTTGTGGAATGAATAACACAATTTGCAAGTTTTGTGTAGAAATTTTATTGCCTGTGATAGGTTTGCAGATCTTAGTATCAATCACATGTGACTTCAAGCATTTGAGCATCATTTTTGTACTTGTAATGTGTTCCTGTGCTCACCTAGGATTCTGGTTTTTGTTTTATGGGTTAAATCTTTTATTCTTAGAAAATATTGAAGAAATGAGACGCTTGTTAACGAATCTTCACCAATGAATGGTTAATAGCATCTGTAAAGCACACAAACACCTGCTTTTAGTTGTAACAGTTATTGAGTGTGGAGATTTGCAGTGTGTCATAATTATATGTTCTTATATTTACAGTTGAACCAGGTTTCTACAGCAAGAACACACTGATGCTGGGGAAGACATATGCCAGAATGAACCAAAAGGACAAAGCCATTTACTTTTTGAAGAAAGTTCTTCAGTTCCCCATGGAAACACCAAGTGACATAGAGGTGAAGATCTCCTGTTGTAGCAGTAATTCATTTGTTAATATTGTTGTAAACTAGTTTTGTATTCGACTGTTTGTCCCTGAGAAGTCAGCCTCGTTTCGATCTGTACTAAGATTAGAATGGCTTTACCCGGAAGGGAGAATAAGGGATTCCCAGTGATAAACTTAACATAAAAGAGTTGACAATGCTTGTCATGATGGTCATCCCGTTATTTCTTCCCTTCATATTAATGACAAATTCAAGTAGAGTCAAACGACGTTACAATGAACCTCTGTGGATCTGTCTAAAACATTTACTCTCAGTGATGTTTGCTGTAACCAAATCAACGTTTTAGAGAAAATACCACCAGAGATTACAAGTGTATAATTAACTAATTATTGGTAGAAATGGAAAACTAACATACACTGAACATGTTCTTGCTGTTTATGTTTTCCATTGTGCAAAAGTTGTTGAAGACATGACGCTTGTTGTTATTGACAATCTTTATTCCATTCCATATGAACGGAATGGAATAAAGATTGTTAATAATGATAAGTGCCGTGTCTTTAACAACTTTTCAACATATATTGTAAAACTCTGGTGGCAGGAGGCACTTGATTCTGTTCTCTGCCGCAGTGCGATGTTAATGCTACTTACATTCACAGAAAATAAACATTGAGTCACACCGTAAATCCCTGACTGATCTCCCAAAAACCTAGATAGCCTTAGCATACCTGCCAGGCAGAGCACAAATATGACGTTGGCGTGATCTAATTTTTGACAAGTGGTCACTGTTTAACTGTAACGTTGTTGACATAACCGTGTTGAGACATAGTAACAGTGTTAATAGTGTAGCTGTTTGCTAAATACAATGTGTTGAAAGAGTATTGTCCATTAGAAAACGAAACTTGTACATTGGAACGTTATGAATGAGCGAAAACCACTGAAACTCAAAGCGTGTCGTTTAAGAATTCAATACTAACTCTGAGTGGTGGTAAAATGCCCCTTTTAATTAGTTTGTTGCATTTTATGATCTTCAATTGTTTTTCCAGGCTCAAGAAGAGGCAGCTGAACTACTCCGTTCACTTGGCGTCAATGTTTGACAAAAGTTTTATTTGATACCTCATAGCATTTAACGTAATTATATTTATTTATTTACTCCTTAATTGGAAATAAATTCTGTTTAACAGTGACAACATTTGTGCAATTTACTAGAAATTTTGTTCACTTATAATTCCTTAATAAACTTATTCCTTTTGACCAACAAGTATGTGCTTTTTGATATCACAGTAAGATCACCAATTTAAGATACAATAGGACAGATAAGGGAAATGTTCTGTACCATAGCTATTGCATTTTGAGCTTTCACAACAATAATTGGGAGACTGAAAAAAATGAAAAACAAACATCAATTTTGTCCATCCTTTTTGGTGAAATTTGACCTTAGTAAAGCAATATTGCTTTCTTTCAAATATAACTAATCAAATTATAGCAGCAGAGTTGTACACGTTCATGTTCAGTTTTAATTTTATTTTGAAACTGTGCCGTTCATTCCTTGCTTTTTATTGAATAAATAGCCGAGGATTCAACGACTTTGCTTTATTTTGTTGTTAATGGGGGTATTTTGTAAAGTACTGTGTGATTTGGTTTACTTGGAGCTTCCTACCTCCCCCTCCTATGATTGCCAGTGGACTGTTCCACTCCTCTGCAAGACAGCGGGTGGCGGAAGAGCCTTTGGCTATAAGAAAGCCTTCAGCAAATAAAACCGTATTTTCCAGAGACTGGAAATGTCACGAACGTGGTTTAGATTTAGAGATGTTATGGTCATGTTACGTTGTATCTCGACGAACAAGATAGAGTGGACGAGAAGTCCGTTGTTCAAATGGGTCTGTATTTTCCTGTTAAAGGTGCTTTTTTGTTTCATTAACTTAAAATAGCATTTGATTGGGTTGGGAAGCAAACTATGTACGTAGCAAACTTTTAAAATAAGTCTTCAAGCACCTCGTCGAGTAAGCAGAATTAGTTACTGGGACATTTCTCCTTACCTTAAGAAAATAGTTTCAATCAAAAGTACGCTCATGGCCGTATTTTCGGAGTTTTTTTTCCAAAAGTACTCATTGGCCTATTTTTGGTTAGTGTTTGCATGTTTTGAAAATCTGGATAGTTCTAAAATACGTATATGGTATGTTTTGATATTAAATTTTGTTTATTTTAGCAAGACATGTTTTAGAATCGCGATTTCATTCAAATTCATTTAACCTGACATTGGGCGATTTGGTAACTAAGTGTGTTAGCACAGTTTGAATGACACCTTTAACCCACTGTGTTAAATTAAGCATAGACTAATGACTTACTTATTGACTTACTTGTGAGGTACAACTACATACATTAAAAAAGGAACATATTTCAGTTTCCGAAAATACGACCCTCTTTTCCGAAAATGCGATCCTCTTTTCCGAAAATGTATATTTGGTTTCATTTGACGTTAAGAAACAAATTCTAAAATATAAGTTCAGAATACGGTATTATTTGCTAATTGGTAGTAGACCTCTTATTGCGAGAACTACAAACATTACGTTGCAAGACGTAGAAGTTTGAAAAAGTATCGAAATCGTTGAGAACAAAAAAAATACAGTTGAGGCATTTCTAGTGCAGAAATGAAAGATATTTTAACACGGCTGATGCACCTAAGCCGAGAATATTGAAAGAATTCTTTCTATGTTTGGGGGGGGTGATTGAAAATTGTGTACTATTTCGAACGGGAGATGCTGTAGCTGATCAGTCAAAGTGATTTTCCGTAACTTCTGTGCCTTGCAGAAGCCGCTTTGGGATTTTTGGAATTAAAAAGAAAAGAAAACACCATTAGGCATAGTCCCCAGTTTCATGGCTTCACATTATAGAGTATTTTTGTAAATATTTCTGGGACATACAGCGTATCCCCAACAGATCGGTCAGAGCATTGCAAGGTAAAAAGAAGTGTCAAAAAGACGTATATTTCAACGACTTTCATTAACTATATGAAGCGGACAGAATCCCAGACTTGTCTTGGTTAAAAAACGAACGGCTACGTCCTAGAAATGTTATGTTTTCTTTTGACGACGGAATGAAACGACAAGCAAAACATTGGGGCCAGTCTATTGACATACGACCTATTTCTCAATTTTCTTGTCGAAGTTGCAAGTGTTAAGAAACTTTCCTTCGTACGACTGCACATTTGTTTACATTTTGATAACAAAAGACGGTAATCCATGAGTTTGAAATATACGAAAGGTTTTAACAACTTCTATTAAAACGAAAATGTACCATATCCGGTTTTGGCCTATTAACGCATAACGACGTTCCCCATCCACTTCTTTGAAACGAAATAATGCACCGTAATCCTCGACAACCCTCAAAAGTTTGGAGGAAAATTTGAAAACTCACTTTTAAACTGTAAGTAAGAAACAGCGCAAGTTGTCAGTCTCGTAAATCAAAAGTTAGTTTTTACAGCCTTCAAGGCAAGCTGCATATAGCCGCTTTAATTACTAGTATCGATCAGTTTCAACGAGAGTCCGCATAGCACTAGAGAAAAGAAAAATACCAGATTCCAAATTACGAAACAGAAATTATGCCAATGAATGACCTAGTAGAAGAGTCGAACATTTTGTAGCCTTCCTAATTGATTGGCTGAATTAGGCACGGGTTCACTCAGCCTAAAAAATGGGGGTTTCGGATTTTTGAGAATGTGGACCTTTTACAAAGATTTACGGTGTACTTTCAGAGCTATGAATTATGGATTCGCCGAATTTTGGTAGTTCCTGTCTTTTTACAGGACTTTTATCTCGTTTTCTATTTGTTTCTCTGAGGCGGACCTTTTTGCCCGCTTCGCCACTGGAATGGGGGCATGGTTCGAGCCCCCCTTGGGTGCGTGCATGTTAGGCTAATGTTGTTTTTAACAAACATTCCCAGGGATGTTTCATCGCCCTTCGGTAACGTTTCTCTTGTTCCAACAAGTAACAAAACACGACGTTTGTTCGCCGTCACATCTTTTATTTCCGTCCTTTCAGTGTCGCCTTGTATATTTTTCTATTGACTTTCTATAATAGTTCTCTGATCCGTCAACTCTGATTTACCAATGCATGTACAGTTTACGTGCAAAATGCTAAAATGTTTTAGCATTTCTAAAAAACGATCATGGGCCATTGTTTTTGCATCCCTGACTGTTTACCAAACGCTACTACATACATTGCATGCTTGCCAGGCCGCGGCTAAAGGCATCAGTGGACATGAAAGTGCCATCTAGGTAAGCAAAATTTGTAAAAAAAAAAAAAAACGTTTACCAGTGTGAGCGGTTCTTAAAAACAGTTTGGCAGAGTTTCAGTTAGAAACGTTCGGCAGAGTTTAGAGGTAGCTTACAGACTGGTGGCCGAACTCGCCCTAACATCATCAAACTCAGAGTTTAGTCGTGTTTAAAATTTGCGGGCACAGCATGTCAGCCGTAAATGAGACTTCCAGTGTCTTAAGGAACTCTATACGCGCCAATAAAGTTTCTTCATTTATCCGATTATAGCTTAAATCAAGGCGACGTTTTCTCCAAAAAGACTTGTTGTCACCACCTCTTCTGTTGTGTGCAATAAGGGCGAGGAGTCTCCTCGGTAAACCTTCAGGTAATGTGTCATTTCGCGTTGACAAATTGACGATTCGTTATTACTTGCCTTTAACAGAGGCGTCGTGCTTTGGTAGGTAAAAAGAATCTCCATGAAGAACCAAGTTGCACAGACTGATCTGAAACAGTGACGACTAAGGAACATTTTGTGACCAAACTATACTAGATTGGTCTGAAAAAATGGTGACTGATTAAAGAACGTTTTAGACCAATTAATAAAAATAAAGTGTTCGAGTCAATTAAAGTAAATTGTTGTGACTATTGTTGGTTTTTTATAGTCAATTTAACTGTATTGAAAACACTTACGAGAAATTGATTACCTCAAATAGACAGGTAATGTTGAAACGTTGACGTGGATATTCGAAAAAATGAGTAAGTTTTAGTGTATTAATTTAAGCTATTGGGGCAAAGTTTAGGCCTGGGCCAGCAGTCTAATCTTAGCACAAGAATTCGAATTCGGTATTATTTCAAGTTGGTTATTTTCAATTTTGTATTTTGTTCAAACTCAAAATAGGTGTCTATTAATATTCTATGTTCGATGACCTAATGGCCTATATGTGGATGATTTTCTAATACGAGATTGCACTTGATGACTCCTGGCCAGCATTAAAGTTAAAAACTCGAGATTTTAGCGCGGACCTCGGTACCATCAAGTACAAACATGTATTAGAATCTCTTATGCATAAACCAAAATGTATTCAACACAATAATTAACTTTTATCTTGAATACGCAGCAAAGTAGAACGGAAAATGACAAAAATAAATTCGATTACGATTTCAAGTACTAAAACTAGACTCCGACCCAAGATCTTTCATCGATTTACCAAGTACCTACGTGTGACAAAAGGAGTAAATTTTCGTATTGCACGCATTCAACTGAATAAATTGATAACCATATGTAATAAAAGTGTTTTTCATGTTTTGTTCGCTGTGTATCACGTAGTTCCAAGTCTAGCTCGGCTTGGTTTCTCGCTCAACCCTGCCCATGACGTCACTAACTCCTGTAAAATCCGATCAATGAAATGTCAGCTTATTGACACGGGAAGGAAATCCGGATATTCGTGTGATCGTTTTAGTTCTATTGCCGTACTAAAATATAATCAAACCACAATTAATTATTAAGTTTTGAAACTGGTGATAAGGGAGAATTTTCAGGATATACACGCGGCACGAATTATATAAATGATTAGGAAAGTTTATCATCTAAACATTAAACGACTTTAAAAATGTGATTAGGTCAAGTAAAACTGAACAATGAATTATATCTTAAATTGCGTTTATGCTGCGAATGTACTATAATGATCGATTTTTTACAAAAATCACTTTCACATACAATTAAATTACCTTATGTTTTACAGTGTGTGGATATAGAACATTGTAAATGAGCATTTAGTTAGCTATATTGTGTATTTTGCTAAAAATATTCTGCACTGTTTTTGAAAATTGCCAGTTAGTAAAATGCGTTTAATTGGTTATTGTATTTCAGTGAAGTCCTGTTTTATAACATTGATAGAATCAATGCAACCAGGCAATCATTCAAAAAATGTAGCTTTTTACTTGTTTTGTTCAACAATAGAGAAGTTGAGGGATGACATTTTCGGGATTTTGGAAAAGGCCGACAAGTTACACGCCGATGGGGAAATTGACCAACTGTACGCGTACCTCAGTAGGTTCAAAGATGACGAGCAGGACGAAATATTATGGAGACTTGCAAGAGCGGTGAACGAACTGTCGAAACGAACGACCGACGAAAAGTTGCAGAGAGACCTCGTGCTCGAAGCATTTGATTATGCAGCACGAGCAATACAAATTAACGACACTAGTTTCGACGCACATAAGGTAAGTCATTGGTCTGCGTGTACCCAAAGTCAATTTAAATCGCACAAAAGGACTAGTGTCATAGGATCTAATGTGGCTTTCATCATTCCGAGTTTCAATCGCCGTCTTTCCACACCTTCTGAACTGTCGACATAAACTGTCGCCATCGACATAAATTGTCGCCCGGGCGACAATTTATGTCGTAAGAAACTGCTACTACATTCCCATAGGCAACTATAACGTTGTCGAATAAATTTTTCAGTGGCGAAAATGCTCTTATGTTGAACGAGTGTCAACAGAATAACCGTTGATATTCACAACTTCTTTACAAACGTATTTCTTTTCCCCACGGGCCTCTCGAGAAAATGTATCTTTTATGAATTTAATGGGGTTGGCCGTGCAACTCTAAAAGTGCCAATTCCAATTAAAATTGCACGTGTACGAATTCCAACATGGCGCATGCCGAATACGCATTGTCCGTGTGACTTGAGTTGGTGACGGGAATTCGGATGTTTAGTGATAACGTGTCATGTCAGTAGATGACGCAATTTGGACTCGCAGTCACATTGGGTCCAAAACGTCATAATGACGTCAAAATGACGTCATGCTAAACATTCCTATAGAATTTTACCACGGTAACGAATATGAGAGCAAAGGGCCCAGTTCGATATTTAGTTTTAGTCCGTTAGACAAGATGCATCTTATAACTATGCTGTACGTCTATACAGATTGTATCCTCACAATTGTAACCACAGTCATTAAACGGCAATTCACGAGAAGAGACATGAAATTATTGTGTTCACAGAAAAGACTCAAGATTAAATACAATATTGGTTGATGAATACTTTCCTCGTTTCAGTGGTACGCCATCCTTGTGGATGCTGCAGCCGCAACTGAAGGCAGAAAAGCACGTCTTCTCGCCTCCGTCACAATGGTCGATCACTTCAAGGTTACTGTCGACTTCCCAACTAGCTTTCCCTTAAATGTAGAATTCTCTGAAATCACGAACTGCTACACTCACCTTCTGCACCTTATAAACATTTATTTCTGATTATAATTAATTGGATTTCGGAGACACACCCAACAAAAATATCATGTACATGTCGTTTGTGAAGACGTCCGTGGGCGTTTTACTTTTGAAAACTGTGGTTGGCGTCCTACATGTAGGTCCGCCAGTGGATTATTATTTCGAACATTTTATGTTCGTTTGATACTGAAGCGCCTGTTGATAAATCAGTTACTTCAAATTATGAATGATTTAGCTTCACTATAATACCGTTATTACAAATAATTTCTCTAAATAATTTCGAAACATCTTGATTTGCTTTATTTACAAATCAGGATTTTCAGTAACTGAAATAAATCATTATTCATGGCCAATTTTGTTGAGAACTTTCGAAATTCATGTAACGTTGTCCTAGTTCATTTTCGATTTCAGTTCTTTTTCAAGTTTAAAGTATTTTTTATAAAATAGTACAAGTAAAGACAAAAATGACATTACTGCCGAGAAATTAAATCAATTACCATTAACATCAAGGTAACTCGATTGCGGTTTGTTTTCAGAAAGCAGCAGCACTAAACCCGACAGATGCCGCTACTTTCCATTCCATTGGTTTCTGGTAGGTCATCACCGTGACGGTCAGTAAGGGCGGTATTTCACTTTACGATCTGTAGGTGTGCCTCGAGTGCAATTTATCTCACGTCACAGTTATCACAACTCAGTGAGGCAAAATACTCGCGCCGGTCTATAAACTTGAGTGCGTTCGTTTTGAACAGCATGACATCATTTTTTTTGACTTGGTCTATTTACCCCAACCACCTTACATTGGCATGACGACAGTCATTTATCCTGCTAGCATGGGTGTATAGCGTAGTACACACGTTGATATATATGAGCTGATGAGAGAGATTTTTAGTGTTGTCAGTGGATGCAATAGTTAATTCTCATTGGCCACGGAAAGTAATTAGCTATGCATTTAGGTCACCTAACCTGCATGCTATGAGGATTTAAAATCCAACAAGTGAGTCACCCACCTCTTGACTGCTTCCGTGCAAAATGAACAGAATTTGTCAGTTTTTCCTGTGCCACTGTAAATCCTCACAACGACATGCGGGAGGTCACCTAAGGCGGCTTTACCCGATCGATTCAAGTTGCATTCGATAGCCAACGATAATTAATTATCAGTGCTCAGTGTAGTGGCGGAGCGTATATAGGCGCACGTAGGTGCAGCCAACCACTACAGCACTGTTAATTCACATTGCTTCACCTGGTAACAAAAATTTTTATGTTGGCTCTATCTTTGAAGCCAATTGTTCTAAATTTACCGCGATGTTGTTTACTAAGAACGTAGTTTAGCCAGACACTGGCATTTTGACCTGCTGTGTGCGACAATGACGTGCGGTAAATTTCACTACGGCAGACAGCTTAGCTTGTAGTTTTCAGTATGGTTTCAGAGGTAGACAGCTATCTTTCGCCGATGGCCCTCAAGTGCTTATCCGATTACCTAGTCGATGAAAATTAAGTACTGCACCAACTGACAACAACAAATTTCCATCGCTGGCTCCTTGTAACCGTATGTACTACATTTACGTTTCATACTGCGAATGTGAGTGAGCCTTGTGCCGTGCCTCGGTGTCCGAAGTCTGTTGGGATAACAATGACGTAAGATAACAATGACGTAAGGTAAATTTCACTTGGCAGCCAGCTGAGCTCATGGCACATCGTGCCTTGTTCGCCGGGCCTAGCTACGACGAGATCGAAAACCAAGGACGTATGAGCCTATAGAAACCGGATTCGTTAATCCTCGCCCTACAATTCATTCCTCTGAGATGTGTAGGCCAGTCCAAAAATATTTTGTTATCGGGCGCTGTTCGTTACTGGCGCTCGCCCATGTTATACAAAAAACGTTTTCGTCCTACAATTGATATTTTGTTCTCAAATTTTGGCAATTGCGCACAAATTTTATGGTCGGTTGCACGAAAGGAAAATGGTTAAAATTTTCCTAAAACACCTTACCGGAATTTAGGTGCCATAGTTGGGTTTAGCAGAAACCTTGAGTAGTCTGCAACAGTATAACAAGAAACAATGACGTAGAGCCGTCCATGTCGTGTCGACTGTGTTTATAAACACCAGTCGACACGACATGATCCTCTGCTCGAGTAGGAAGGTGGCCGGAGTTACTTGCCAGATGAAAACCCGAGTCAAGCATTGTCAGTGGTCACAACAAATGCAGAAACTGATATTAAACAGAACATGAAAATTCCCAAAAATCGCAACTTTGTGCTTTTGTAGGTATTTCACGTTCGCCGACTTTGCCTGGTATGAAAAGCAGGTCTGTGCTATTTTGTTTGGTACACCTCCACAGTCAAGTTATGAAAAGGTATTTTCATTCAACAATTTTTACACAATAATGTTGGTCTTGGTTCAATAATTCCCTCTGCAAGGAGAACAGAAACTATGAGTTGGCAATTGATCAGCTCAGCAAATTTTCATTGTTTGTCATAGTACAGGTTTGCTACCCTTGTAAACATAATTCCCACGCGCTCTGACCGTGCAAAATTACGCCAGACGCGTTGAGCCAACGCCGGGGCGGGGCCCACGTGACTAAAACTCATGAACTCTCAAGTAGATTTATTTACAATCATTCGCCATGCGTTATGGATACAGTGGTTTCTTTGATGCTCTCAGCAACTTCAAAAACCAATTTTCGTGATTCTGCCCTCGGTACAGAGTTAGTCCAACACTTATTCATTGTCACGACTTTTGATTTCTCTTCATTACAGGCATTGGAGTATTTTGAAAAGGCAGAGGAAGGTTAGTGGAATAACAACGTAATGTGTTTTAGTGCTATTGTAAAGAGGTTGTCTCGGCTTTTCGTTTTCTTACATTGTTCTGTACAGTACTGCTCGACGGAGGAAGTTGAAGAATAACTGAAACGTCATTTTGTTTGAGCAACTCACTGAACAACTCGCGTAAATCGGATTTTCAGACAACTCGGATCGAGTTCTACGTTATATCGTTTAGTTCAAACCATGCAACCAACACTTCAGATCAGGAGGTCTAATGGAAGATCTTGTTCCGGATGGATCCGTCTTATGCGTATGAGTGCAATTCATCAAATTGTTGTCATGCTAGCCGTTTCTCCACATTTCAAACCATTTCTGACAAGCGCAAAAGTAAGCCCGGCGACAACTCTTTGATAGCTATTATATGGATTTAATGTGCAAGTACGACACTTTTATTAGTAACTCCCATTTTTGTTTGACATAAATTGCTTATTTGACAATCGAACAAACAATTTTTAACCCTGAATATTTTAACTTTCAGTAAAACCCAACTTTTACAGCAAGAACACTCTAATGCTCGGCAAAACCTACGCGCGCTTGCAACAACGAGAAAAAGCCATTTATCACTTGAAGAAAGTTCTGGAGTTTCCATTCGATTCTTGTGCAGTCGATGTAAGTTCTTGCATAACTTGTTCTTACCACGTTGTGTAACAATGTATCACTAGCAATAACGCACCAACTGTTTTATTGCCCAAGAGGGTAGTCTTACTACCCTCGGGGCCCAAAAAGTCAACCTGAGTTGTTGGTCAGAAACAAAATAGCAGTTTCAGAGCAGATTTTTGCAGACTGTGAGGGCCCGATTTTGAAGAGGATTCAAACTGAGTATTAGACCTACTTCGTACTGAACTCACTCAAAAATATTTGTTCCACTCTCGCGGGAGTTCAGGTTAGCTTATGAGTTTCTATTGCAGTTCATCATGACTTCGCGTTAGGTCACGGTGGGCGTCGCTGAAAGCACATACATACCAAAAAAACAAGTAGCAATGGTAAAAATTGGACTTGTCCACACGATACCACGAAATTTGTAATTTACTTTCCTCACATTCTTCTCAACAAAAACAACTATAAAGTTTGGTTCGTTATCAATATGATTTGTAGGATACTGAGAAAATACACCATTTGGCCATACCAGACTGAGTAATATAAGCAATTTCAATTAAGTCTTTTTGAGTGGGAAAGTCATTTTGAACTATTACGTTTTTTGCCTTTGAAGAATTTTTCCGTTTGTACTCAATCAGGCTAAAGACGAAGCAATCCAGCTGCTGCGATCTCTGGGAGTGGAGTTATGACGAATGCATGCACTGAGCCTCTGTGACCCAGGGTGCCAAAGCCATCAATCTTAAATCCTCACTACAGGGTGAACAGAGACGGAATCGAGTCCCCATTCTTCATTGGTTGAAAACAGGACACCATGTCTTTCACAAATATTGTTCTCTGGCGGAGAGCCTGGACTACTTTCTCACGAACTTGGTATTCACTTTCTCACTATTGCACTGCTATTCCTGTTCGCCGGGCAAAGCACAGCCATTTTGAACTTCAGTTGGATATTACATTTTTTTCGGTAAATTTGGATCATTTTAAATTTTTCGAAGCGCATTCTGAATATTTCCAGTAATTTTTGTATAAAACTGATAGGCAATGATTCTTACATGAAGAGCAACATCGTCAGCGAGTCGCACTAGCACAATGCCAACTTTTAATACCCGCTTATGGCATTATTGGCCGAATGGAAGTCAAGTTGTGGTGTAACGGATCTGGGAATGGAAATCAGTGGGCCTCGTGGTCATTGAGTGTTTAGTCATTGAGCACATTTATGAGAACTTACTTTTGACCAGAGTGAAATATGACCAAAAAGACCTTCAAAAAGGTAACAGTTTGCTTTATGAATTTTTAGCAAGTGTTTAGCCAGTTAGGTGCTTATGTAGAACTATGACTGATCACCTTTTGGCGAATAGCAAATAAACATGGCATGAGAATAGCGTTTACAGAACTTGCCACAAAGATTAGATTTAGTGCATTGGAAACACAATGAATATTGGTAATAGGATGTCTGCAGGTGATCAGGGTGTATGTTGCAAAGGCAATTTATAAGTCATGAGTGAAGAATTATGGTATGTTGCGCAAGTCAAAAAATGGTTCAAGCTGAGTTTTAGTTTGAATAGAACGTTTCAGCAGCACCAGTAGAACAAAACGTTTGTAACCAGTATTTATAAATTAGTTTACTATAACTTAAAACACAAAAGGTTGTAAATATGATTTTTATTGCATTACTGTATGAAAAACCTGTACGTTATAAATGTCTCACAAATCAAAAATATATGCAAAACTAGCGTAGTGGATGATTAAATACATGATAAGACTTTAAGGATCACTTTCAAACTACGATTAATGCTCAGAATACTAAAATCACTCTCTCCTGGATTGTGACCTCAATCAATTGCCTTTATAATTCGAGACCACAGCTTGTATGCATTGCAGCCTATGGGTGTTACAAAAGACACCCTCATTAATGGTCTCCATTGGGTTAGAAGTCATATAAGGTACTTTTGTGTCACGTATTAGCCCCTAGGTGGTTATTTTTTCAGACAATTTTTGACCTGAGATTTATTCAAAACGGGAGCTTGTTTAAAACCCAGCACTTCTTCAACAAGGAGTT
The DNA here is from genome assembly GCA_002633005.1 of Phoronis australis. NCBI lineage: Eukaryota > Metazoa > Phoronida > Phoronidae > Phoronis > Phoronis australis. The sequence goes on from NMRA01000172.1 coordinate 66,837, forward strand.
TTGCAGACCTGGCACTCACTGTTGCACTCACTGTTGTACTCACTGTTGCGTGCTTAAGAAGCCATATTTATAATCAACAACTAGAGACATCTATACACACGCTAATAAAATACACCAACACAAATTAACAAACGTCCAGTAAAACAGTAAATTGTGGTCAAAGATGTTCTTTCAATTAGTCTTAAATTACCACCCCAGGCACTTTATTTAACAATAGTGTTTTTAACTGGCTTTTACCTGGCACTTGTTCGAGACTTGCACTAATTAAAAGACCAGCGCTAATACGTGACACTACGATATGTTAGAACAACCTTTCTGAAGTTACAAGGGAAGGTCAAAATAGATTAACTAACCCGGCATTTAGTGAAAGAACGGTTGTGTTTCATAGACCAATGTACGGAAATCACGCAAACCAGAATCCTTAGGGTATTACAGTTTAGCCTTGCTTTGAAAAAAATTCATGATGGCATTCATGCATTCATCGCCCTGCCACCTCTCTTCAAGACGGTCGCATTCGGCGGCATTCACTTTGTGCAGAACTTCGTTATCCATACTACGAATGAGACCTTTGGAGAACCTCATTGTCTGCAACAATATCGCACAAGCATTACATACATGTTACACATGACATTTTAATTTACACCATTTTCCTATGCCTTATATGGTTAAGTAGGCTATTAAATTATTTGATTTTTCCCACCTTTCATTATTGGAATTCTATTGTACACATTTTTTCCTTCATGCTTAGAAAAAAATTCTGGTGCCAAACTGCAAGTGAAATGTTTAGAAATCACGGGAGGTTCATTGTAATTTTGTTCAACTGTAACTGAATCAACCAATCATCAGACAATTGTTCCACGTCTCCCCACTTACATTCTTCGGCAGTTTAGCGAACTTGTTCACTTTTTGCCAAGCTTCTTTCTGGAAACTGTCATCAGGGAACACATCTGTGACCAGACCCCTATCACTTGCTTCTCTAGCTGTCAACTTACGGTCAAACACCAGCATTTCAGTGGCCTATACCAAATAAACAAAGTTGACATTTTTCACCATGTACCAGCAACAACAACAACAACAACATTTGGGATGTGTTCCGTAGAGCAAGTTTTTGTGACAAAGCTAGATCACGTAAGTCTTCCAGAGATATCGCATTGCACTACAAGGGAAGCGCATGAACACACTAGCTTTACTTGCGAGTGTCTTGCATCTATGGAACGTGTCCCTGGATTCTGTGTTACACAAATAATCAGAGAAAAGGACACGGCTGAGATAACTACAGACAGACAAAGAACATGTGTGTTTTCTACATCCGTTCTTTGGATATACATCAGCTGCGTAAGACTTGAAAGTGAAGTTATTTGCTGGATAAATGTCACTGTTGCATGGTGCAGTCATAAATGTACGGTAAAATCTCACCAATTCAAAACAACATACAATGGACAACTGAAATTTTATTTGAACATTTTTCTTAAAAGATATAGCACAGCACCAAATAAAAGCCTTCCTTGAATGAATTTTGTAATTCTTGATACTTCTGTCCATTCCGATGGTCCCAGCAATTGCTTAGCTTAACAAGAAAACTCAACATAACCTGTGAAGGCATATTACAATGACTTCAAATTCCTGAGAATTACATCAAGACCACCATGCCATCCTCTTTTAGGCCAATACTTCACAGACAGTATGCCGGAGAAGTGTTTAACAACACTCACCTCGAAACTAATAATAATAATAACAATGATGATTATGATGATGATGATGATGATGATGATGGTACCAATACAAAAAATAATTAAGGTATTTACAAAGTCACCTCAGCCTTGCTTAAATAGCATTATACTAAATAAATGCTGAATAACCACTGTTCGCCTGCAGCTCAGTCTATGGCTCCTTAAACAGCTTCTTCATTTCAACATACCTTTGAGAGACCCATGATTTTGGGGAATGTATACGATGAACAACCCTCTGGTGTCTGACCAAGACTGCTGAATGGTGTGTGAAAAGTAGCCTATAAACACAAAACATATTCCATTACATACGTCCTCATGGCCACCACTGTCAATACAGACTCAGACAATAGATATAAGGTATGCTTCATGAGAAGCAAACTAAGTAAAAATTTAGTTCTACGCTACACACACCTATTTCTGAAAAACAATTAAAATCCATTGAGCAAAAATGCAAGATCTATGAGAATATGCACATAACTGCTAGTTACTGAGATATTTTCTATAATTTCTAGATTGTGATGCGCTCATAACTACTTGGCTAGACCTCAACAACAGCAGGTGAAGTGGCAGCGTCACACTAAATTTCTGTCTTGAGTCTTATGTCAATTTTCATGCAACAGACCAATATACTGAATAAGCACCTTATGTTTAGAGCAGAAGAATTATACATTAATATTGACTACTACAATAAAACACTGAGGTTGAAATAAATTGCAATAGCATACACTGAAACTAGTGTTCTTTAACTGTTTGGCTTCCTAGATGGAATTCCTTGTGTCTAGTTAAGATCATTTTTTCTTAAGAATTATAAATTTTAGCCAAAAATGGCAATTGCAGATGGATTCAGTTTATTGTTCAATATAGCAATTCATCAAGGTAGTGGAATCTCTTTTAGTTTCAACAGGCCAATGGGACATGAATCTCACGATACCACGTGTCAAGACCAGGTATAGCAAGCAGCTCTCACCTTGTCAGAGGCGTACACTAAATCAAACAATCCCAGGACAGTAACTGAGACTCCAACAGCAGGTCCGTTGACCAGGGCTATCAGAGGCTTAGGGAAGTCTATGTAGCATGCAATGTATTTCCTGCAAAAGACATTCCTCCATAAGGCAAACAGATTCTCAAGAGCAATTCTCGAGACTAATCCAAATCCAAACGCGTACTAAGGTATTAATAAGTTTAATCTCTCGGTAATCAAAAAAAACTTCTCACGTTCCTCCATGTGTTATCAATATCATGGTCCATCAATATGACATATTCGCAGATTACGGCATGACACAACCATGTCCTAATTCTTCAGGCTGCCTCTACAAACACAGTTAAAAAAAACAGACACGTACAAGTATGCATTACCTTAACACTGCATTTGCATCTTTTGCCATCTGAGCAACACCCTCTGGCGGTATATTCATGAAATTACTCAGATCGTTACCACTGCAGTAAAAATCACCAGCACCTAAAAATCATTCAATCATCATGAAAGAACATTGAATCAATGACTGGTCTTCATTTGACACGTGAGAGAATGGCATGTCCATGTATCCCATGGGATAATGAAATTTAACTTACAAGTTGTAACCTGTTGCTGAGGACCACATCATTGGTGGAACAATGTCCGCTTGAAAATACGAGTAACAGCAAATCTGCCACACACATATCCAGATTTGGTCTCATAAAAGGGGGAGAATAAAACGTGCCAAACATCCAGTTGGCCTCAGTTCCAGTGATACGAGTGAGGTCAATTTCGTAGTCATATTTTACTTTTTCCACTCGTGTTTTTAAGCATTTACTCACTTTTGTCAAACCCTGTAGACAATGTACGTCAGTCAGTGAATTCAAAGTCTGATAAACAGCGCCAGAGTAACTCCTGTTGAGCGACTCTTTAGTGACCTCATTTCCAATGAATCAGTTATTTGTTAGCGCCACCTACCTGTCATTACTGTAAGCACCACATTGGAGTCCTCAGCAGCTTCAGAGAGAGCTTGACCAATTTCTTCGTACATCTACAGATGAATGAAAAACATAACAAACTTAAGCTCTGCCAAACACATGTACTGTTCACTTACTGTTCCACACTGAATTACACACTGGCTTTGTTTTGTTCACATTTTTCAAAGCAAGAGTCCAATACAAGAGGCTCTTGTTAGTGGTTACCACATAATGGTTCACAATTCAGACAAGAAATGTAAACAGTGAAACCAGTGCTTTACCAAATAAAAGCTCAAAACAGTAAATCCAAAACCTCACTTTTTCAACATGTCTAATGGTATACACATATCCTGCAATGTAGTAATGCTTACAGAAACCCTGTAAGTGTCAGAACACACGGGACTCAGATGTCCCATTTGCACCTAAACTTCGCAAATCTATGTCAGTTGTCTGTTTTATGAAAAGTGATCCCAATGCAACAAAAAAACCCAAAAGCACAGACCAGGAATACCTTGCGACCCAAATAATAAATCCACAATCACAGACGCAGCCAGCGAGCACTCGTACCTTCAACGTTAAAGCATTCTTTTTCTTCGGTCGGTTCAAGAGGATAGTCGACACTCCGTTCTCGTTGGTGACTTTAATCTCAGTGTACTTACTACCCTCACCATCTGCTGATGTTGGAGACATCTCCACAGCTGGACTCTGGGCAGCTACTAAAGAGCTGACCAAGTCAATATACTGCTTCTGGGCCTCGTCCTGAGGAGAGAGAAGTTCAAAGTAAACCCTACATTTGGCCAGATGCTTATACCACATTCTGTAACATGAACGGATGGGTGTATTTCACCCGCCCTGGATCTGACCCTAAACCATCGCAGGTTACAGAACTTCCCCTCCCAGGGTGGCACCTGTTTTAACTGCTACGTACACCCCCATTAACAATGATTGCCACCCATAAGCACTGCTGTAGAGGAGTCAACAATTAATGAATGCTGCCAACTTTGAATATGCACCTGACGTCAAAGCACTGACGCACACTACTACTTGATGATACCTCAACAATTCAGACAACAGTCAGCACTTAAAACAATGGAGGTGAGCTGTTTAGAGTTTTCATGTTCATGATGCCCAAGCTGCATAGAAAGGTGGCATATAATTTTGTTTGCGCTGAACACGCCCCAACCAAGTAATGACTACAGCAGGTGCAAGCACCCTACTGTGTTACACAGCATATGGCTCGTTTTTTAAAATTTACTTAAAATATATCTTAATACTGTGCTCTAAATTTTAAAGTCCTTCTCTCACGCGTTGTTAACCCTTATTACATGGTTAGAAGATGTTATAAGGATCCAAGAANTCACCTTGTCAGAGGCGTACACTAAATCAAACAATCCCAGGACAGTGACTGAGACTCCAACGGCAGGTCCGTTGACCAGGGCTATCAGAGGCTTAGGGAAGTCTATGTAGCACGCGATGTATTTCCTGCAAAAGACATTCCTCCATAAGGCAAACAGATTTTCAAGAGCAATTCTCGAGATTAATCCAAATCCAAACATGTATTAAGGTATTAATAAGTTTAATCTCTTGGTAATCAAAAAAAAAAAAATTCTCACATTCCCCTATGTGTTATCAATTTCATGGTCAATCAATATGACATATTCGCAGATTACGGCATGACACAACCATGTCCTAATTCTTCAGGCTGCCTCTACAAACACGCAATTAAAAAAACAGACACGTACAAGTATGCATTACCTTAACACTGCATTTGCATCTTTTGCCATCTGAGCAACACCCTCTGGCGGTATATTCATGAAATTACTCAGATCGTTACCGCTGCAGTAAAAATCACCAGCACCTAAAAATCATTCAATCATCATGAAAGAACACTGAATCAATGACTGGTCTTCATTTGACACGTGAGAGAACGGCGTGTCCATGTTTCCCTTGGAATAATGAAATTTAACTTACAAGTTGTAACCTGTTGCTGAGGACCACATTATTGGTGGACCAATGTCCGCTTGAAAATACGAGTGACAGCAAATCTGCCACTCACATATCCAGATTTGGTCTCATAAAAGGGGGAGACCAAAAAATGCCAAACATCCAGTCGGCCTCAGTTCCAGTGATACGAGTGAGGTCAATTTCGTAGTCATAATTTACTTTTTCCACTCATATTTTTAAGCATTTACACACTTACGTCGAACCCTGTAGAGAATGTACGTCAGTCAGTGAATTCAAAGTCTGATAAACAGTACCAGAGTAACTCCTGTTGAGCGACCCTTTAGTGACCTTTATTTCCACTGAATCAGTTATTTGTTAGCGCCACCTACCTGTCATTACTGTAAGCACCACATTGGAGTCCTCAGCAGCTTCAGAGAGAGCTTGACCTATTTCTTCGTACATCTACAGATGAATGAAAAACATAACAAACTTAAGCTCTGCCAAACACACATACTAGTGTTCACTTACTGTTCCACACTGAATTACACACTGGCTTTGTTTTGTTCACATTTTTCAAAGCAAGAGTCCAATACAAGAGGCTCTTGTTAGTGGTTACCACATAATAGTTCACAATTATTTAGACAAGAAATGTAAACAGTGAAACCAGTAAATCAGAAACCTCACTGTTTCAACATGTCAAATGGTATACACATATTCTGCAATGTAGTAATGCTTACAGAAACCCTGTAACTGTCAGAACACATGGGACTCAGATGTCCCATTTGCACCTAAACTTCGCAAATCTATGTCAGTTGTCTGTTTTATGAAAAGTGATCCCAATGCAACAAAAAAACCCAAAAGCACAGACCAGGAATACCTTGCGACCCAAATAATAAATCCACAATCACAGACGCAGCCAGCGAGCACTCGTACCTTCAACGTTAAAGCATTCTTTTTCTTCGGTCGGTTCAAGAGGATAGTCGACACTCCGTTCTCGTTGGTGACTTTAATCTCAGTGTACTTACTACCCTCACCATCTGCTGATGTTGGAGACATCTCCACAGCTGGACTCTGGGCAGCTACTAAAGAGCTGACCAAGTCAATATACTGCTTCTGGGCCTCGTCCTGAGGAGAGAGAAGTTCAAAGTAAACCCTACATTTGGCCAGATGCTTATACCACATTCTGTAACATGAACGGATGGGTGTATTTCACCCGCCCTGGATCTGACCCTAAACCATCGCAGGTTACAGAACTTCCCCTCCCAGGGTGGCACCTGTTTTAACTGCTACGTACACCCCCATTAACAATGATTGCCACCCATAAGCACTGCTGTAGAGGAGTCAACAATTAATGAATGCTGCCAACTTTGAATATGCACCTGACGTCAAAGCACTGACGCACACTACTACTTGATGATACCTCAACAATTCAGACAACAGTCAGCACTTAAAACAATGGAGGTGAGCTGTTTAGAGTTTTCATGTTCATGATGCCCAAGCTGCATAGAAAGGTGGCATATAATTTTGTTTGCGCTGAACACGCCCCAACCAAGTAATGACTACAGCAGGTGCAAGCACCCTACTGTGTTACACAGCATATGGCTCGTTTTTTAAAATTTACTTAAAATATATCTTAATACTGTGCTCTAAATTTTAAAGTCCTTCTCTCACGCGTTGTTAACCCTTATTACATGGTTAGAAGATGTTATAAGGATCCAAGAAGTACCTACCCCATAACTAATACACGATCCGTACTCGAAAACAGTTTAACACGATTCGTACCCGAAGAAACACCGCCATTTTGAACTTGCTGCGAACCCGGAAGTACAATTCATTCAGGAACCCAGGCCGAGAAAAGCGCCGTCAGTGCGACTGGAGCAGTGCCTGTACTGGTACCAGCCAGCAAACGGGGATAAAATAATCGACAGAGCGCCTTAATTTTAATAAAATCAAACTACGGACAATTTTATGGAATTTGCTGAAGCAATGTGGCGAATAAATATTGACAGAAATTATTTTGCCAGACTCGGGACCGCAGCCTATCGGACCCGGTGCGGATCGAGACTAGACACTGGCGAACGGTAAATGCATGTGGTTGCAAGCTGTTTTGTCGAAGTAAAATGGTCAAATGATAAATGCTGCATATATTCAAGGGTAGTTTCAGACACTTGCATGAAATTACGGGCTGGTTAGTCCTGTGTAACACTGCCGCGGCCGACCTTAGTTAGCCTCAGTCACCAGCTACCAGTGAAGACTATAGTCAAAATACAGCTTGTTAGTAGGCCTATACAGCTTTGCGCCAAGACTACCCTTAGGCCTAACTGGTCGCTTTTGGCAAGAAAGGAGAAAAGAATATAAAGAAAGGGTGTCGAAAATAAGAATTTATGTAGTAAGTATTTTCGGATACTGGAACCACATGGGCAGTTTGCAAGAAGGACTTTAATTAATTACAGCCAATGGCACTACCCCCCATGATCCCTATCAAAAGTGATGACAACTTATGACTTCTGAATGCTAAATTGCACCAAACAATTTCAGTGCTTCATGACATCTTGTACCAATCACCTGAGCACAAACATACCTGTGAAATGTTTCCAAGTGAGTTCCAGGCATTCCACTTAGCCTTGCCCACAATATCCATCAATCCTGGCTTTGGGGCATTACACTGACCGACAGTTGCCTGAAAAACGATCGTGCACATAATCATATGTCGGTTCACATGTAAGGCTTAGGATCCCTTTTTTCCACAACACCAGCCTGTGGCAGCTGATGTGGGTTGGGATCCTTCATTAATTTAATAACCAGGATCACCTGATTGCAGCACAAATTGATTGGGACTCTTCTATTATTACTCAACACCACCTGGAGTTCACTGTGTGGTGCAAGTTTCAACATTAGTCAAGCCTAGACCAGGACCAATTAAGCTATTTTTTGGACCAATAGCACCAAGAGGGAAAATATCTAACATGAGTATAAAAGTCCACGAAATGTTTGCTGAACTGGCAACAAGGAGGCAGTTCTTGGACATCTAGAGGACGGCAAAGCTGGCCAGTCATCCAGCAAATTGAATCGTACTCAACTGTCTGAAACTGTCCTGTTGACATCCTCTACAGGTCTGACTGTGGCCAGTTCAAACTATTTTTGTGAACTATGCTCCATACCTGCTGGCAGAAACAGTAACTGGAATATTTGGTTCATAAATGATGTGTTCAACAAATGTAATGAGTAGCAATTAAAAATGAAGATATATTTTTACAACACTTAAATATTGAACTTTTGAAAAAAAAATCTACAAAGAATTAACATTTACCATAAACGGTCACAAACAAAAAAGACGGACAGTTTTGCCAAAGCATATTATGAATACCATAGCCAATTACCTGCTTGAAAAGACCATAGATTTTAAGCTTCACTTCATTGCCTGGGTCTTCACTCAGCGAGTTCAGCGCTTCTTTGGCCTGAGCAAACTCCACATCGTGCGCTCCCATGGAAACCGATGACAGTCCAAACTGCCTTACTCCTGTGAACCTACAACTCAAGATGAGAGCCCTTGAACACTACTTGCCATGTGTTGGTAGAAAATCACATTATCATCTGTGCACACAACTTTTGCATTTGCTCATTAACACTGTAGTATAGTGTGTTATTTTCTATCAGAGAACTTATTTGAAGACTTTGGATAACAGAATTTTATAGAAATTTTGCCTCTTGTAACAGATATACATACTCAGTCTGACACAAATCAATTTATTTCACGCACGCACGTGCACACACACACACACACACACACACCCACCCGCACACACACACCCACCCGCGCACACGCACCCGCGCACACGCACCCGCGCACACCCACCCGCGCACACCCACCCGCGCACACACATATGAAACTCAGTCCTAACTTCTGATTTTATAGTTTAAACCAGTCTGGCAACGGATATCACTTTTCAGTCATGCCGCTTGGACATCACATCGCTACATTCACCATCTGACCAATCAAGACACTAAAGAAACCATAAAACCTTACCACAAAGTGTGCAGCTAACAGCAGTATATTCAAGTAAGGCAAAAACGAGCTATTCTAACAAGAGACAAAACCAGAGGAATGGTTGTGTAATGAAACAATCATTGCATTTGTATACCTGCACCAACCTAACTCAGTGTTGAATCTGATTAATGCTTCACCTGTACATTGAACCCTCCTTATCACACAAAGGTGTACAAGCACTTAAACACAAGACAGACAAATGATGGCATTCACTGTAGTTGAACTTATCACAAGGCATCGCTAACTTTGGATGAAAATAAATACCAAAATTAATCTTTAATTTCTCAAAGCTTCTCTGTGATTGCCTACAATTTCTAACAACATTGTCTGATGCTAGCCATCATGCTATATTAAAATGATAGAACATTTTATTTGGTGCCTCTATATTTCACCTTTTGACAGCCACAATGTGTCCTAACAGGTTTGAAAAATATAATCAACACAGCTTTCATCACGTTTTCATGAAAATTTGACTTATAGTTACATATGGAAAAATTTCAGCTCATTTTAATCCAGAAGATGAGATTAAAGCCTCATGAAAATGGGGTTTAATCCACATGCAGGAATTGTCCAATTGCAGACACCATTTAATTGTTTTAGATATGTTATTCAGTATCAGGAGAAAACTAGAACCATACTAAAAAGACACAAAAGAAACACAAGGCACTTCAGGAATAGCCACTGAGGTGCTGACCAATTGAATATATATATTACAGAGTGAAACTGTTGTTAACCACAGAAATTACCAACCTTTGGGGTCATGCAGGACAGTTGGACAGATATGAGCCAGCCAGCTAACAAATGGAACAATTTTATAAAATGATAAATCCTGAATGAGAGTGGTATCTTGCATGTTCAACACTTCTAAGATTTTTAACTATTCAAAAAGACACGTTTAAATGAATGACTCTTACCATACAATAGTTTGGGCAAGATTTAGTTTCCTCACTCAAATTACAATTTTTTTTGTTGCAGTGAATCTGTGAGTTTCGAGTAACTTCATGTTGACACAACACTATAGAGTATTTGTCAAACAGATGGCCAAGTGTGCCTCTGTCACATTTCAACTGACTCTGGTGAGCAACCCAACTAAGTTATGACCCTAGATAGCACATACGTGGGATACCAACAAGGGAGATGTGGCATGGACTCATTTATAGTAAAAGGTAGCTAGACTCACTCCTGGGTAGTTGATCCACCAACCTGCAGTACTTAATAAGCACCGAAGGTGGATAATCCTCCTATTCAGTGCGACTCAACTGAAAGTTAGCTGTATAAGGACTTAAGTTGACCTTTAAGTGAAAATGTACTGAATACCATGAAACTCAACAAAATCAATACTCACAACATGTATACCTGGATTAGAAAAGAATAATCCTTTGTAACTATACACGTACATGCGTCTCCCAAGTCATGGAAATCTGCCGTAATGCAACACGTTCAACTTTTAAGTCATTATGCACACATGTCCCTCGACATCACGCCATATGTAAATTAGCAGCCAGCATATGATACTAAGAAAACACGCAAATTGCAACAGGTGAGCAAGGAAAGATTTGAGGTTGCTGAAAAATTTTAGTTTCAAATGTCCGAGAAAAGATATTTATGAACTAGGTATCTCATTTCAAGACATTTGACTAGGACTTCAGCTGATCTTGATTTTTGGACTTTGTCCACATTGTGATCCTTTTTGGGAAATCATGGTAAAATGATCAGCAATGGTGTCCACAGCTGGAGATGTATTGCCTTAGTTGCATCTGTCAAAGGCAGGTTTTGATATGGAAAATTTAGGCCAACTTGTGTTCCAAGGGGTTTTACCGGCAATAGCCCTGTGTCTCAAATAGTTATTTACGGACACGTTACATATGCCTAGGTACACGAGCAAAAATTGATTTCTATACCAAGATATGAATCTCACCAGTCACCCCCTGTCACCTTTCAGTGCTGAATGGTAACTGTCATTCCCTACAGATACAGACTAGCAGTGATGTACGGGTACACACTGTTAATGGCTCAGGATCTGCCAACAAGAGGCAGACCCTGGATTCCTTAACTAAGACCAATACAGACCTGACCTATGTTGTGTATTGAACTCTAGGAGGAATACAGCACAAATCTACAATATTTTCGTGCCAGACAATATTGCATTGAAGCCACTATAAACCTACCTTCCATGTCAAAAACCAACTTTTGATGAGACGCAAATTAACATTGTGAAATTGGTCTCTATTCACTGTACTTGTTTGGGCTTAAGCCACTAGAATGGGGTTCCTTTGATTTTGTTTATTTCGATCACTGCTCATTTTAATAAAATGCAACTATTCAAGTCAAAGGTAGTTGCCCTACTCAGTAACTAGAAACTGAAAGGGGTTTCCCAGACTTCAACCAATGGGAATGACCGAGTGTTATGACGTCATGCAGTTTCATGTACTTACACCAATGAGAAGCATAATGCTAAACAACATTCAACAGTGCTACCTTACATAGCACTGTGAAAAAGTGTAAATAATCTATTCATTGGTGACTTTAGGGCTAAGTAGGCTCGTCACTCTATATGCCGAGCATCAAGTCTCAACGAATAATGAACCATCACTTCTTTGCAAATTCAGAAATAAGTTTAAAAGGGATACCGGCCTACATAAAATTTTGCTTCTTGGACGGCACCTGGGTTGGCACAAGTTGAGTAGTGGACTCTAATTTCGAAAACTAGATTCATGAACTGAGTAACAGGCTTCAGTGTTAAGATTTAGATTGTCTGGTTCTCAAAATCTGGAACCGCCATATTTGCCAAGTGCCTGCATGTCAATATCTGCTTTATGCTATCAGTGTAGTGGTACTATCTTGTGTCATGTGACTTCTGGGTGACATTGTCAGATCTATAAAGCCTTTCCAAACTGCTTGCCATTGAACGTGCAGTTTGGACGCTAATGGCTTACACACTGGAGATGCCACGGGTTCAAGTCTGCGGGTACTGGTGGATTCATTAACTATGTGACACACAACTAAGGCGAGACCCACACCTAGTGTGGATGGAGAGAATGCCAGCCTGGTGTTGGATCCAGAACGCAAGGAGAGTGGTGCCGACCATCAGGCAAAACATGGAAATTGAAAAAGTGCGTAAAGCATGCGTCTTCATCAGACAGGTTACGTAATGTTGTCCTCTGAGGCTCAAATGGTTCGGTTCAGGGCTCAGGCCATATCAACACTGCGGATTCGCGTCATTGGGAACTCTATGCCACGGCATTTCTGGGACATAACGTTCCCTGATTTAGAGGACCAAATTCATCCACTGAATAATGGGTCTATCAATAATAGACCCATTATTCAGTATTATTCAGTAACTATCTCAGTATCTGGTTCTTCAATTAAGGACCGCTAATATTATGAACTATACGACCAGTGCTGCGGCGTGGGGTCCCGGGTGAAGTGTCCGAGACACAGGCCTCCTCAGCTTCTGATCGTCCCCTATACGCTATATATATACATATACATATATATAATACTATATAGTGCACTGGGGACGATCAGTATAAAAGCTGTGGACGCCTGTGGTTCGAGACTGACAAGGCTGCCAAGTGCAACAACAACGAACAAGGCCGGCGGCACACAACACTTATCACTTTATGTTAAAGGCAGGTGCTCTAGCACAATTCCCAGAACATGTTTCGCGTCAATAAGTCCTAACGAAACACAGTGATATGAGTCTGAAGGAATATATTCACCCAAATACCTTATTTTCGGTACTTTTTCACAAAAGTTTCGAAAGAGCAGCCTACCGGAAAAGGCCATTACTAATCACTTTGCGCATGTGCAAGATCGTTGCAAAAATGGCGGAAGAAGACTGTGTTTACGAGGTACGAACGAAAAACAAGTCTTTCAATACTTAAACGCTTTTAAAACTGTGTCAAACCCCATATGTATAGAACAAACATATGTTTATAGATAACCACATGAAGTTATGTTGGCACTTATTCTGTGCTGTGTCTGTGTAGATTGATTTTTGTTGTGCGGGTTTTGCGCTGTGTGTGTGGCCTGGCAAAAACGATCATGCGAAATCGCAATTTTGTAAGATGTGACGGTGAACCCGGTGAAGTGTCGGTTATCAGCATGCATTCGCTCAGTTTTTAAAAAAGTAACTGTTCACTGCATATTTTATTGGACTCTAAAATCCTTTCAATGTTAATTGTTCAATTTTCTCATTTTGTATAAAGATATCCATTGTTTTTCATTGTAGGAAATGCGAAAGAAAAATTGGTATGAATTTCGACTTTATTCTCATCCCTTTTATTCTATTTTTGTTTTACTTTTCAAATCTCTATCTAAAGTTTATTTTAATTTTATCAAATTGCTATGTTTTTGTTGTGAACATTTTTGTTGTTGTTAGAACTTAGTTTGCATGGACTTAACTTTAATTTTTTAAATTTATTTCTAAATTAATTTTGCACATCTGAATTCTCATACAAAGTTCAAGAAAAAGAAGAAAATTATTTAATTACTTAAAATATACATTTTGTTGTTTTCGATAATATATGTTCAGCATGCATTCCCAACTTAAAACTAAAGAAATAGGTATACTGCAGGGTGGTTGGGAATGAAGGACCATGCAATTGTCAACAGAGCAGACATCCCAGGAGACACCTGTTGGAATTGCAAATTGGTATTGATTCTAAGCTTAAAAGCATTTTCATTGGTTTGCGATTTTATCGCTTCTTGTCTTTTAGAAGTACATGTATGCATTTTAGTTATTCTTTATTGAGTGAACATTTACTGTGTCAGACTCGGCTAATCCAAGCACCTAACATGTATTGTTTCCGGATATTCCTTACTGAGCAATGGGTTGTATAGTGAAGGTTGGCACGTATATGTGGTGAGAAAGGTGAACTCTAACCAGGATTGATGATAGGATCAAATATCCCATCAACTTAAGGTAAAATCTCACCAATTCATTCAGATAAAATTGCAGTTTTTCACTGTTCAATCGCTTTTAACATTGTGGTGAATGTTCTCACATTTTTTCAAAATGTTTTTTGTTAATAGCTATGGTACTGTAATAAAATATGGGAAAGCACTGTATATCATTTATGAAAATGGAAAAATAAAATTTCACCTGTCCTCCATAATTGGTGACATTTTACTATAGGCATGTTGAGAAATTATATAATACTAACACTGTAGTTAATTACATAAGTTTTTAGATGTAGACTCAGCTTTGAATTTCGTCCATTGGTCATTGGTAGTGACAACATTTGATTTAATTAGTGGAGAAATTTTCATTGAGACTTGAAGGTACATAATCGGTTTTATGGCCAAAAGTGCATGTTTAGGGATTATTGTCGTAATGATTACCAGACCTATGAAAGAATCATGTTATTAGGATCCGAATCCCACACCTATTAGCGCATGCAGGGTTAGAAGCATACTTTTACATCTAACTTTTTGAGCAACTGAAACAAAGGCAACATTTTTTTGAGGTCAAGACGAAAATGTTATTAGCAATTTTTGGCCTTGTTATTCAAACTATGGAGAAACCTGGAGCACATTTGGGCCCCTGGTTTGTAGTAAATTTGAACCCGGCACAATATCAAAGACTTGTGGAATTCAATTTTAAAAAAAATTTCAATAAATTAGAAAGCAACCACTAGGGGTTAACTCTGTTTAAGCATAGTGTCCACTGAAGAGTTGGTTTAAAACAACGTCTGCTGGAAGTTTAATCATCCGTAGCAAAGTATTTATATAGGTAGTCTTTGAAAAATTCAAAAATGACAATTTTGGCAATTATTTTTGCACGAAATATGTGAATAATTACTGTACACACAGTTGTAGTTTTCAGCAACTTGTAAATGAGTGACCGGGTTCACCATTGTTTGCAGGTGGACCAAGTATTAGGTAGGCGAATACTGCAAGGCAAGTGCGAGTATCTGATCCGTTGGAAGAACTTTGACAGCTCGTGGGATACTTGGGAGCCAGTTGAAAATCTTGGTCAAGCTCTTGACTCCATACGCCAGTACAACCAACACAACAAGCCGTTGAACTCCTCTCAAAAAACGTTTCCCTCCCAAACAAAGCCAAGCACTCTGTTTAGTTCATCAAAAAGTCCACTAAAAAATATGGCTGCCGGGAAACTGGTATTTGCCAAGAAACAGGGTGGCGTTAAACTCAAGAAAAAACCTGTTAAGTTAAAGAAAACGGGACTGACTTCAAAAAGGGATAAAAACAACAATGTGAAAGGCTTAAAAAGTGCAAACTCAAACAAATACCAGTCAAAAGGGCGAAAAAAGACCAAACGGGAGACATGTGCTTGTGAAAGTGACAGTGATGATGGTATATTGTATTCCTTGAATCCAGACTTTCAGGCTCAGGTCTCGAGTGAGCAACCAAACCAGTTCTCTAAGTCACAAAAGGATGCGGAGAAGGGTAATGGGAAAGAAAAAAAATATCGCATGACGTGGAGTGAAAAGAAGAAGAAAATGAACACACCGAGGACTTTACGCTCTGGCAAAACTGTGTCGACAAAGCCTGTGAAATTGGACCTTACTCCCAGAAAGAGGCCGTCAACTGAAGTATCCGTGGATTCCGAAATCTCTTTTCAAAGCGTAGACTCTCCGAAGCGCTACAGGTTTTCAAATTTCCATCTACCAACCACAATTGTTAGGCCAGGTAAGTGGATTGTTGATTGTTTCAAATCCCCATGCTGCCAATCTTTGAAAACCAAAATTATTGTTTAGTTCATGTTTTTAGGTAGAACCTTTTGTTTCTTTTGTTTTTTTAGGAGTTGGTGTTCCTAGTGATTGCACAAGATATATCTATGAATGAAGTTCACTGATTGGTCTGTGGGAAGATTAACTACCTTGACCTTGACCTAATTACTGTAAAATCTCACCAGTTTAGGGCCAGTGAAATTTTGTTTTCTCATTTCTCAGAAAAGATATGTAGCATCACATTAATGCTTTACCATGTTCAAGCTCTGCACAATAGTTACCATTAGAAAATTATTTTTAAAAAATTGGGATATTCACAAAAGCTTGAAAAACAGTAAAAAGGTAAAATTTTCGCGTTATCTTTGTCTGAAATTGGTGGCATTTTTCTGCAGGGACTTTAATGCTGTAAACCTCAGATATTGTTTAGTCTATCTGAGTGTAAACACATTCTTTTTGAACATTTTTTCTGGCAATTTTCATAAACTAATAGTAACCTAGAAAAAATACCTGAAAATGAAAATAAGATCTCTTTGTAAACGCTAATCAGGTGGTGCTATAAAACCGTTCTGGAACTTTTCCCTCTTCAAATAAGAAGTGATTTATGGCTTGAAAAGAACTGATAGTTTGTTAATTCCTTGAAGCTACATGCTCCGCGCTCAAAATGGCTCCGCGCTCATAATCGCTCTGCGCTCAAATTGGCTCTGCACTCAAAATGGCTCCGTGCTCAAAATGACTCACCGATACAAGCTAACCTATTATCCTTGCATGTGTTCTGTAATGCTAGGACCTAGCTAAAATCTAGCCAAAGTCATGTGTTCCCATTTAAATACCCTGCAAAATCTTGCAAAGTCTTAATTTTTAGCGAGCTTCGAGCATTTATGAGTGGGAGGCTGGTCTCAAACAATAACAAATTGTCAGCTGTCAATTTTCCAAAGACTTGAAATAGTCTCCAATCTGCGTAAAGAACAATTGAAGATCTGAGTTTTATGATGATAAGTGATCAAATGAGAAGTGAAGCCAAGCTTGAAGCAGCTGTTAGTAACTGAAGAGTTATTAAATGTTTTTAATGGAATCGGTTTTGTTATGTTGCTGAGTAAAACATGGAATGAGTAGTCGAAAAATGTCATTTATTATGATACAATAAAACTAAAATAGAAAAAAGATTTTGTAAGATGGGCTTAAGAACAAAATGCTCAGGGGACG
>NMRA01000172.1:85098-184228 GCA_002633005.1 Phoronis australis
GTGAACAATGAGGTACTGGTGTAATTGGTGAACAATGAGGTACTGGTGTAATTGGTGAACAATGAGGTACTGGTGTAATTGGTGAACAATGAGGTACTGGTGTAATTGGTGAATTACTGAGGAAGTGATACAGTGCTAGAAGGAGACAATGATGGAAAGGGAAAGGAATCCTTATTAATAAGTTAAATTTTATTCCTTAGCTACATAGTTCTTCCATTTAGAAAATAAGACTTCAATGTTTTATTAGAAAAGTTGACTATGAAATGTTATAATTCTGATCAACTGGAGCTGCGCAGGAGTATTCACTGTTCGATATGATATTGGTATTTTCTTAACATTGATATGGTATTTAAAAGGCACGTTCTTCGTAGTTGCAAAAAGCATGGTTGTTAAAATGAATACATTACAAATGTTAGGACCATTCACAATTAGTGTATGGCTATTTTCACGAGCATTTAGAATGTAGAGTATTCCCTACTAGTACACCATTACTCTGTGTTATCTCTGAACATGTAGCACTATAGCAGGTTGTTGTATTAACACGTGTGTGTGAGAGATCAGTGTATGTGCCTGTATTGACGTGTCTCATAAAGAAGTGGTTGGGAATGAGCTAGAAATTTATGGTGATTCATTCTGTTGTGTGACACCTTGTTATCTTGAGCAAGTCACTAATTTGTATGACGTACATCGATTAAAGCCCTTTGTTGCTGCAGCCACAATTCACAAAAGCATTTTTCAACTTGTAACCTTTCGAAATGTCAAAATATTTTTTTGTTTTGTTAACCAGTGGTATACCAGATTCTTCATCTTTTTACACTAGCACCAGGAACGAATGTGCACCAGTCCTAACGTCCCACTCCTTCAGCTGCACTCAAACAAAAATCAACATATTTTTATGTGTCGTGCAACATCTAACTAGTTTTATAAATTTTAACTTTTTCATAAAAGATAATTAGAACAAAATAAATGCTATTAAGATGTATGCCATAGTCACTATCAGACAATAATAATTCTGACAAATTGTGGGCATTCATAGCTATGGTAGAAACTATTCGAAAATGAAAAAGACCAACTTTGGCAATTATTTTGTATGAAATTGAAATTTCACTGTATCACGATTTCTGTTTTATGGTGCAACTCTTTACTTCATGTGTAGCATAGTATGGCCTACAAGTGAAATTCTATTTTGTCAAATTTGTTTAGATTAATTTAGGATTAAACAACTTTATTCTATTGCTAGCATAGTTTGTACTGTGTGTAAATTTCATAATAATCAACACTAGGCAAAGTCCTTTAGATATTTGTGGTAAGGTAATCAGCATTTCAAAAATGACAATTCTTGCAATTAGTTTTGTGTGAAACAAGTGAAATATTACTATATGTCAGATAATACCTAAGTCCCTGAATACCGTATTACTAACTGTACCAGTATGTACGTCGGGTACTACCTAAGTCCCTGAATATTACTAACTACCAGTATGTACGTCGGGTACTACCTAAGTGCCTGGATTTTCCTCCACCAAATTACTGTTGCGGTATTTTAAAACTATTCCGAATTTGTTTCGTCATATTGTCAATGGCCTGAAAAACTCAATGGAATATTGAGTTTTGTCTTTTCACATCACCGTTTTTATGGCATCAAAACGAATACGGTGGCTGCAAGCCTCGATACCCTACCTTCCTAATCCTAAAGTGTACTGTTCTGCTGCTGTACACTCATGAAGATGGGGATTGTTAACAGTGTGTTAGTATTATGTGTTGGCATGACTGGGTAATCCACTTAACTACTTTGTACTTTCATCTAACTGGGCAATTATGTACAATCAAGACAAAACGTTGAACACGAATCTGTGATGCCTTTTGCTGTTGTACCATCGGACATGCCAATGTACTCAAAACGGGCTGACTATCAGTTATGAAGTGGGCTAAAACTGTGAAAGAGAGTTCTGGAATTTACCAAGAATTGACAAGGAAATTTGTACATTTGCTATCAGTATTTTATTGGTATTTTCTGAGTTATCTTATTATCGACATGTACATAAACCGGTGCCTGAGTACCGTTGTGGAGTTCCAAATATGACTAATATCATTTTAGATGTAAGCATCATGAAAAACATGTCATATTAATGGCTGGTAAGGCATTGTGAAGAGCTGTCGGAATTTCCTTTTAGAACTGAGAAAACACCTCCTGGTATGCTGAACCAGTTAATGTCTTGCTCTAAAGTTTAGAAAAGAGTTGTTAAAGCTAGGGGGATACCTTAGTGGTTGTGAGATGTTGTCTGTGAATCCATTTATCTGGTTTGATTTTTCAATTCCAGCTTTAATTAAACTTTAAAAACACAAAATAATTCTGGAATTTTGTTCTGTGCAGAGAAAGGGATTACAGATTCGGATTCTAAAAACTTAGCTGAAAAAGCACTTTCATTAAAAGTGCTTAATTGACAAAGGTTGTAATTGTGAGGACTTCATTTTAAGAAAGAAATTATTAGACTACTTATTGTCTATATCTGATTTTACTATATGAATTTTTAATTGTGTATGGTATTTCATTCAATGAAATTTATCATTTTGCTGGCGATGTACTTGAACCAGTCTGAACTCTTTGTTACAGTTGCTCGGCTACCACAAACCCCCTTGACAAGTGACCGTATACCTTCACCCCTCCACTCCTCTTTCCGCACTCCACCCAGATCACCTCGCCCCACCTCACCCATCTCACCTCGATTCACACGGTCACGTTCCGTAACCCCCTCTGCCGATCTAATGGCTTCATTGTCATCACCGTCTAAGTTTTCTGTTGTCCCTACAAGTCCCACCACGGTATCTTACCAGACTCTGATTAGCGACCTGCCTCGTAAACTGCTGGCCAATCGTCACGTGACGAGGAGATCAAAGCGTAAAGGTGGCGGCGATGGCAGTAGTGATGGCAGTGATGACGACGTTAGTGAGGGTAACCGTCGCCTGAGTATAAGGCAGAGTGAATCCTCATTCAAGTACAAGGAGATAGTTGTGAAGAAGTTTAAGTGGTACACACAGATCTGGTTATTCACTAACACGCAGATGAGGAACGCACTAAACCCTAATGTGAGTATAAGCTCACCTTCATTCTGTTCCCTTCAGTTTTGACTCTACGAACGTGTATATTGTTGGTCGTCTGTTTCTACAATCACAAAGTTTTATGCTATCAAGTGGAATGTAATGAACTCAAGATGTGCGCAACACATCCTGTCAGATTTCCAACTTAGCCTGTAGGGCTGTTATCAAAGTGTATTTAATGATCTCAATTTGTTCTTTGATGAGATTTAGCTGGTCTCGATCTCAGGGAGGATTAAAAGTGTGTTGTTGTTGGGAGGATAAAATAACCTACCGGGTGAAGCCAGCTTGCTGACCTTGGTCCCAAGCATTGATCAACTGTCAGTTTTTCCCCAAGTCCACTAAGCACTTCCAATCTCGATAAAATTTAATTTAAGACCAATTTATAATAGTAAATTGTCATATTTTTTGACTGAAGGAGGGTTTATAGTACCTCTAAACAGCTTTTATTCATTCATTAATTTTGATTTGACTGCAGTTTTGATGTGCAGTCGTACCAAGGTGGTAGTATTGCCACCTAGTGTTAAACTACTAAACTATACTTTTACCACTGGAGCTTTTTGTAGGAAAAAGATTTTTAATGTGTTTCGTTTCCTTGATTGTTCAACGACATTTACATGATTACAATTTAGAGAGTGTCACTTATTCTCCACCCAGGTCTTTCGGGAGCTCATCTCAGCTTTAAACAACGCCAAATATGACGACAGCAAACTGGTCATGTTGTCAGGCTCGGGGAACACCTTCTGCTCCGGCATTGATCTCAACTACCTCACCACAGGAGATCGCAAGGCTACGGCTGTCGAAGTCGCTAACTCGTTAAGGTAACATGTAACCATGACAACGCTTTTGCACTTAAAATGTCAATTTGGTGTCCAAATGCTGATTACGGTTTAATGTTTCAGGATATTGATTTAAGTTAGATTGTTAGTTGCTGAATCCATTTGCAAATTGATTAATGGTAGGAATTATTGGTAATTGATTGTTGAAATTACCTTGTGGTAATATTTGAATTGATGATGGCTGTTTCTGAGTTAAACGCATGTTGTCTGGCATTAATGTTACATGAAAGAAATGCTTAGACATAACCTGGGTGAGGTAAGAAAATTAAAGAATGTCACAAAAGTATTGCTATTGTATGTGCACCCCTAGCTGAAGATGATGTCATATAGTAAAACCTGGAGACTTTCTGGCTTACACTGGTCACTGCTTGGATTCCGTGTGTCCTCAAGACATCTTTTATTATGCCTATTCAACACAACTTTTGTATTCAAGCTAATGAAGTAGACAGGTAATTGCTAGCACTACTTTCTTAATAGGTTGGTTGTTATTACACATGTCAGGTTTTCTCTGATATTTGCACTGAGTTACAGCCTGAAATGTCCAAAGTACAGGTTTGACGACATTTTAGATATTACAAAGTTGCTAAAAATGGTAACTTTGGTTCATCTTGACAAAGGCCATTTCCCAAACAATCTTTGGTTTTAAATATGTTTCATACTGTTTTCATCATTTTATTTTTAATACTCCAGTCTTCTTTTAATTGGTTTGTTTCCTGCCAGCATGCTATCTTTTGCCGAAACAGTGTCAGATTTTGATTGTCACTCAGTGAAGCTTGGAAGTCAGCTCTCACCCACCAACCCACCTCATCTATTGCTTGGATTTTCTCAGTGACTTTGAAGCTAGCCATAGTTAGTCTATACAACACGTATTTCATTGCCAGCTGATTACCGAATATCACAGTTTTCCAGTTAGCATGCGACTCCTCAAATAAAGTAGTTCGACATGACTGAGCACTAAGTGCTGTCTTAAGAACTTTTGACATCTAATTTGGTCACCGTGTGGTGTTTCTATTTGTCGTTATGTAGTTTGGTTGTATATTAAAAGATGAAACCATGTGGAATTGTTAATTATGATTTGCGTTTGGAAATCCTCAGAGTAAATCAATACGCATAGTCGTTATCTTCAATCCGTAACCAGTGTTTGTAGTTTTCAGCTTATTAGTTTATTGACATTAAAAAATCAAAAAAACATACTATGTTGTTTTTCCAGCTGAATACCAACATAATGTTTATTTTTAACAAGAATTATTGATTTATGGATTTTGAAATTTCGCCAGTTTGTACAGGCATAGATGTTTATGGCTTGGTAATTACACTTAATTGTTTCTTGCTCGCACTGGCCAATGCGGTCATCACCACTCTTGTGCCGCACTCTCTTTGATCCAAGTGAAAGTTGCTCAGAAAAAGGTTGAACGAGCAGCAGTGAAAATTCCCGCGTATCTTTAGAAATGTGTGTTTTCCTTGTAAGCGAATTATTCACGGCATGAGAAATATGAATTCCTAAGCATACAAGGTAACTATTTACAATGTGTCTGGGCATATCGCTGTTATCTTTGTCAGGGCTTCAGGCATAAGCTGTTGTATCTCCTGAACATATGACAGGATCTTCATGAAATACTCCTTTCACATCCATAATACACTTGCTCAGAAGAACAAAAGCTCGGCGTGAGTGCACGAGACATAATGTGAGTGCAATTAAAGGCCATTGTTTACCTTAGGTCTGCATAATTAGGGGAGATCATGTACTTGCAGTGTGCTTGCATAGCATTTCGTCTGTAAAATTCCCCTGATTTTTGCGTGGAGAATGCGAATTTTGTTGTGTTTAGGTCCAGTCATCAACATGAATATGTGTGTGGATTTTTTTACACTTGCCTATCATCAACTAACCTATAGCTCAGTCTTCCACAGTTTATCGGTTTTTGACGCGCATGATCTTTTCTTCTTGCAGAGAGTTCATGAACACCATCCTCAGTTTCCCCAAGCCAATAGTTGCAGCAGTCAATGGCCCAGCCATCGGTCTCGGTGTGGCTATCCTGCCTCTCTGTGATATCGTGTACGCTAGTGATAAAGCATCGTTCTACATGCCGTATGCCAGGCTGGCCCAAACCCCCGAGGGTTGTGCTTCTCTAACACTGGGACAAGTGGTGGGCCAGGCTATGGTAAGACTCATCTCTCACTGTATCTGGAACATGTTTTCTGTTGCCAAAATTTTCACAAACATTTAAGTCTGGTCTGGACGCCGCCTGTTTTTTGGGGTTTGTTAAGCCTGACTGCCTTGCTGCAAATAATCAGAAATTAATCAGCGTGTTGTTATTCCATTATTTACAAGCCATGCTCATAAGGAAGTACAATTTCCATTATGTTATTTTTGTTGAAGGAAATGGTACTAAGTAATACTATAGAATTGGACCTCTGTATGCTAAATAGGCAAACCACTCTTTGTACATGGTCTCAAGCTTTGAGGAAATGTCGTTATTTTTCTTTTTGGAGCTCTTAAACCACCTCTAGTTTGGCTTGAGGATAATTTTAGATCAAGTAGTCTAAATGAAAAGTTGGTTTTCACAATGGAACGCAGATTTATGGTCACTTTAATTCGTGCATGGGAAGTGGCATAGTGCATAAATTTAATTCTTGTTAACAATTATTGTTCTTGAGTTTATGTCCACAAGACCACAATTGAGTTTTAAGATTTTCAATTTAGATGCCCTAGGCATTGTCCGGAGTCACCGAATATGATACTACAAATAACACCGCAGGACTCTTATCGTAATTAGCCTGATTGGATTATACATTAGTTAACAATTCTTTTATCTAAGATTGTCAAAGCAAAATAACTTGTTTGTTGGCTGATTTGTTTTGACAAACAATTCTAAGGATTTCTGTAACATTACTGTGTTAATATGATTGATGACTGCTTTCAATGTCCGCAGTGTGTTAGTTGCTTTCATTTACAGTTACATTGTGAACATTATATTTAATGAAAACGTAACAATGTTTCTTTAACTTTGAGCTCTCACAAAATAGTGGAGTTACTTATTGCTATAACTATGATGTCAGAAGAATTTGGCAGCAGCTCCTACTGTAAACAAAATTTGTCGAACACACAACAATGTTCTCGATTAATAATTTTCAACAAAATTCTATCGAGCTCTCTTTTTGTTTGATGGTTGTTCACAGCGTGAACATTGCTGTGTGTTCAGCAATACTAAGGTGTGTAAAATAAAAGTAAAGGTCCGGTATTACCAAATAGCAGCATTGTACTGGAAAAGGCGGATGATCAGCAGAAACTAGTGTGCAACTTGGCATTAAAGCCATTTTTTGCATTTTTTGGTAAAAGGAAGTCATTTTAAATGAATTGTCTCACAGCAAAGGATACCTTTTAAATTTGTAAAAATGTTAGTCAAGCCTCCGTGTTAACTTGAGTTTGGTTGAGAAACATGGGGTGATTCATACACAAAGTTCTCTGATGTTGTAGGCTGCAGAAATGTTGCTGGGTGGCCGAAAGTTGACGGCAATCGAGGCCTATCAAGTGGGCCTGGTGTCGCAAGTGTTCTGGCCTACAAGTATGATGCAGGAAGTCATACCGCGCGTCTGTAACATGGCCTCTTTTTCAGCTAAGGTAGGTCCACACTGCATGCTGTCAAAATAAGTGTTGTAAGACATTATTTTTGCGAGCACACCCTTCTATGGTTTTGTATGTATTAAGTCTGCCTGATGTTGCTGGAAAGGACTGCATACTGTTACTGAGCATAGAAAACTTTGATTCTAAAGTGCTCGGAATTTCCCCAATTTTGCAATAAGAAAGAAAATATATTGCTGTTTATTTCGACACCTGTGTGCTCTAACATCTCTTCCCTTGAGCAAAATAGCTTGTCTTCAGAGAACAGTACATGGATCTCTTTCAAACACCTGTGAGTCACAAATTGTTAGATTGACTCCTGGGCTTAACACAAATCCTGGAGCATTGCAACTCAACTTTGAATAAGGGTGCGCCATTGGAGATTTGAAATATTCTCTTGAAAAGTATAGTTTTATGCATCTGTGGAATTCATTCCCTGTCCAGATACTACCTCATGTTTTTTTCTTGAAAATTTGGCACAGTGGTATTTTATGTAGCTGAAAGTTATCCTAGCCCAGCGTTGATTGGCCAATAATAGGCTTTAGAAAGATCAATCCTGTTTGCTCCAAAAGAGTCCCCAGTGATTGGCGCATAACCAGTCACAGGGAACACATTGAAAATTAGCACGCTGGCTCTTATTTGATTTAGAGAAACCTCGCAAGCACTCGAGCCATTTCTGGCTTCTTGCCATGTAAGACAGTTTGGTCATTTTCAGGCACTGGAAGCTACAAAGCTGCTCATTCGTGGTCACCAGAAGTCCAAGCTGGAATACACCAATGAAAGCGAGTGTAACTTACTCATTGACATGTGGGCTGCCCCAGAGTGTCACAAGGCTATCCAGAATTACCTAGAAGATGAGAATGATATCTTGTTCTGAAGTACCTTTCAAGTCTGGCTATCTGGTGACGCATCACAAAAGTCATCAAACTTTACCAACCAATGTTTGTTACTGCATTTAATTTTTATTAATGACTTGTGACCTGTTAGTGAAATTGCCGCTCAATCTTTTTCTTTATTCTGTGATACAGAAGACTGGGGTAGTATAAAATTAAAGAGTGCAAAGTGTTTGTTACATCAGGAAAAACATGCTTACTCAGTTAAGAAGGTAATTGTTTTCACAAAAACCTGTTAATATCTGTTAATAGATGCTAAGACAGTTCCATGTGCTCTCCATACAAAAGAGAAACGCACAAATTTGTGATCACAAAACTGACAAAAATTATTTAAAACTTAATGATTTTGTTTTACATACTGTTTAGGGTGAAATTTTACATGGTCATTTTACCATGCTTTGCACATTAGGAAAAACTGCCAAAATTGCTGCCAATTTTATATTTTCCGAAGACTGCAAACAATGGTAACTTAATAACCAAATGTTGTTTTATTTTTAACATCTTCACAGTACAAGGCAGTCTACTATGAGGCTGAAAATTTTTAAACTTTATTTTTGTGCACTAAATAGGCAAAGAGTTATCAGAACTTACAGTAAGAGTTAAACTTCTTTATTATTTTCTAAACCTATGATGTGTAAATTTATAAATAACTTTCAAGTACAAAGTTGACAGTATCGATTTGTGAACCTCAGATAGTCGAAACATCTACTCATCAGCTGTGTGTCAGTATTCCTGTTTTCTCGATGTGTACACTGTGTTGTAATTATTTAATTTTTTTACTGTGTTTATTGATGTGGCTGGTTGTTGCAAGTGGACAACCAAGCTAGTATAATCTCCTGTTCCCTAGATCGGGTTAGGAACCCCTGCCCTATCCTTATACTGGTGTCTAGTGTCACCATCTTGGATTGTCACTAGTGACATCTATCCACACATTGAAAAACCATGTACAGTCTTAAAAATTTGAACCTTCTGTAAAGGTGCTATCAGTTTTCCAGGGTATGCAGTCACTTATAGCTACAGTAAAAATTCTTCAATTTGGGACCAAATTAATTATTAAAATTGCCACACTTCTATTTTTCAAAGGCTTAACACATTGTTGCAAATAATCAAAAATTTGCCAAATGTTTTTTAACAGTTACACCATGCAAACTACTAAATTTTCCTGAAAGGTTTTTTTTTTGAGAAATTTGACAAAATGAAATTTCACCTGTCCGCCATATTGTTTTCTAAAATGAAGAATTTTTACCGTACTCTGCGTATTTATTTGACGCAAGGAAATTGTGTTTGTTCTGTTTTTGTTAGTTTGTTGCAATGTTTGCTGTGGAATCAATATTTACTGTTACTGGTTTGATGCCTTTAACAGGTCATTGTTTTATTTATTATGTTTTTGTAGTAGCTTTTGACTATTTATTGTATTCATGAATGCAACATGTTAAAGCTAGTGACTTTGTCCCTCACCTATTGGTATTCTATGTTTATAGACGGTTGTTCAGCTAGCATCGGCACCCTCTAGGCTCTAGCACCGTCTAATTCACTGCATGAAGTTTACAACCTTTCTCAGCCAAATTAGTCTCGGCCTTGTTATTTGACGAGTCTCGCCTATCGATTCTTGAGAGTATCTTTACTGTGCCACAAGAATGTAATTTGCATAATGGGGATAGAACAGCGCCATCTGTTGTTTTTACTCAGTAAAAAGTATATGTTATCGGTAGACAAGCTTAGAGGTGTAGAATTACATAGTTTAAGATTTTAGAACTTTTAGTTTTTACTGGTTCCATTGGTTTGCTTGGTGCTACTTTAGAACTGCAGCAGTGTTTTGTGATATTGTGTTGTTTGGTGTTGTTTAGAAGGAAATTAAATGCCAAGAAGTAAATACTTTATTCTACATAATATTAAGCATATAACCCTTAAAATAATTGTATTATAGAAATTGGAACATCAAGTAAAAGTAAATATAAATATTGAAGACAAAAGTGCTGTTTGTTTATGTTTACATGGATGATCTGCACTTTTGGCAAGGAGACAAAACTTGGGAAGACGTGATTAACCTAAGCTATACTTCAACAATACAGTCACGGTCAAGTTTTATACTTGGATACGACCTGCATGCCAATTTTGGAAAATATTTTCTAGTCTACAAACTGGCAATATGGATTTTGAGTAAAGACGAAAGTTAGCAATGAGTAGAATGCTGAGGAAATATTTGCAAAAAATGTACTTGGATTTAAAGCGGGGAAGACTGCTTTGTGTAAAAGAAACTGAATTATGGTTTAAATCACTCACCCTTATAGAATTGGACTTTACTTATTCCTTACTCAGATGAGAAGTTATTTTGATCTTAGATTTAACAGCTTGCTATTTATCCTCGACCAGTTTCATCCAAATGTACGGGCAGGCATCGTGAGAATGACTTTGTTGTAACAAAACTCACACACACAATGCCAAGCAGACACCAGGGTCATCAGTAAGGTGCAACTTAGTAAAGAATCGTGCACATGTAGGATCATGCTAAATGACAAATCAAAAATGCACGTGTCTTGAGGTAAGTGGGCAAAATGCTTTAACTTAGAGATGGTTGTAAATCTCAGTTGTCATCAGATAACCAACCTTTTTAATTTGACTGGAGAGTTCACAGCTGGGGTTTACCAAGGTCACTGTCTGACAGCAGATCCCTTTAAGCAAACATATCGGTTTTATGGTACTGCCTATTACAAAAACTGTTTCATTATCCCTAGTTGGTTTTGCGTAGTTGTGCCCAAAATGAAGGTATGGCTTTTGCATCTATTGCCATCATTCTTTCAACACATTAAAATTGTTATTTTGCTCATCACTGTATGAAAACATAAGGTGCTATATGCTTTATCTTGAACTGCAAAATGTTGAAGCCAGTGAACTAAGTCTAAAAAATAACCTACTAGAAAGTAAAAGGAACAAATAAACTGCACTTCATGTGAACATGACAAATATGGCAAGCATAAACAAGATTTGAATGAAAACTTACGTCAAGTTTTTTGCAGACGTTATGACTACAAAAGCCATGCTCCTGTGCTTGCTATACAGATTATTTAGCTTCAAATGAGCCCAGAACAGTGAGAAACTTTGGACCATAAGTGAACTAATGATAACTTAATTTTTCACACATTTAATAAGTTTTATTGCAGTACAATAATAAGAACGATAGTGGTTCTAACAACCTAATTTGAATATTAAGTGATGAACAGAATTACATAATTCACAACCATATTTCAAAGTTACATGAGACAATATTGTGTTAAATAAATATGTTCTAAAAGGACTAAAATCCATAGTCATATACAAATGTAGTGAAATATATCAGACTTCACCAGTGGCTGGTTGCAGAAACAGTCCCAAATAGGGACTCAACTAAGATCCCTAAGTCCTTTTGCGAATTTGTGTCTGTATGGACTCACGGACGTAATATTTTTATATCATCTCATCTTTATTATGATCTCCTCTTTGACATTTTCTCATAATATACAGTGTAACTAAACATTGAGCCCAGAGTTAATTGAAAATAAATAGGGACTCAATCCTTAAATCGGTGGTGTTGCATGAAAAGATCCCTAATTATTTTCGATAATATTGACAATTCAACGTAGAGCTCACTCTCGATTTGTGTCAAAGTTAAAAGTTGACTTAGTAATGAAACTAAAACAATACAAGAAAGGGCAGTCGATGTTTTCACAAGTCCAAAGATACGCAGTAGATTTAGGGACCTTAGTTGAGTCCCTGTTTGGGACTGTTTCATGCAACCGGGCACTGGAGTCTTGTTTCATGAAAGTGACTTAAGACATAAGACAGACGTCTGGTCCTCACTCTTCCACTTCACACCTGCTGAGAATGGTTAAGTCAAGTAACTATGAGCACATCTAGAAATAATTAATAAAATATATCCAAGTAACAAGCAGTTGTCTGCCCGGTATATTTCCCGAGACTTTGCGCTTTTGCGAGATTTAATTATTTTTCATAATTAGTTACATGGCGTGTAAGACCATACTTCTGACTATATAAGTCTTCAGTAACCTTTCAGGACACCATGGGTAGGTTTATCGAGCCTATTCTTTCTGGCAGTAAGTGGCCAGAAATAAAACACACAACATAAAATTCTACAGTGTGTTCAGAACAAAGCAACAGCTGCTTGATTTAATCTCAAATTTATTTCGCTAAGAAGACAGAGTTTACAAAGACGAAATTTCTTTCATATATGGATATCCTGTGACGCTGATCAGCTCTGCGTGAAAGTCATTAGAACACCCTACACCACATATTACACTAGTTTTTGGTGGTGGCACGATGACAGCAACGAATTCAAATTTTTAAAAATAAGCAGTGTTTCAAACTCTCACTGTTTCAAATCTCTGATATGAGAACAGAGCTGAACAATAAGGCAACATCATCTCACGAAAACGTGGGTCACTGGCACGTGAAAAGATGACTAGCAGCTGACTAGCACTTTAAGTCAGTGGCGGCCATTTTGAAGACAAGAGTTGTAAGAATGTCTGACATCTCATCAAAGGGTAACAAAATCTAAGAATGGACTAAAGTGTAATTCCATCAAACATGTAAGAAACAAACCTTACTGCATGTTTATTGCCTAGGTTTCAATCAGCAACTAATAGTGCAACAACTTCGTGATAATGACAGTCGTTACCACCTCGAGGATAAAAACTACTACGAAAAGTCTATAAGATTCTGATGCAAACACTCTTAAAACTGGCCAGTATATAATAAATAAAAAATAGTGATCGTAGTTTACAGTGGCCTTATCACAAACAATGCACTCTAGAAAATAACATGCCATGTAATTTTGAACAATATAAACAAAATTATTGAATAATGGGAGACTAATTACATACGTGTTTGTTAAAGGGGAGCATTCATTATGAGGACACTTTATTTATGGTGTGGCGCCACATTCAAAACCTAAACTACTCTTCTCATGACATTTAGCATGATGTGTCTAGATGCACCTAAAAGTCCTTAATTGTAGGCCATTATAGGAAAACGTTTGTTCACCATAATCATATGCTTAGCTTTAAAACAATTTTATTCAATACCATGTCATTTTAGCACTGCTATGTTTTAATAAACTATCACAATCGGAATTCATTCCATAACAAGTTAAAACTTTATGTCCCAAAGCACTAAAAGTGTCACGGAACCAGCCTGTTTTATTAAAATGACAGCCATATTGCTTTTGCATTAAAAATATCTCATTTATACAACCAGCAACAACATCTGCCATGCAACGATTTGCGCGTAAATAATTATGTTTATTAAGCTTTCGTCATCACCTTCATGTAGATCTCTTATTTAGTTACAAATGCAGACGACATCGGTTTCCAAATCCAAATATCAATCAAGTCCTTTGCTAGGTGTTCGTGCAGTCTTTTGTCTCACATAATGACTTGAAACCAAACGTCTACCCCAACTGATGATGTCAGCAGTTCTTGTGCAAATCTATTGACACAACACAAAGTATGATGAAATGCACAGAGTTTCTGAAGGGGCATAAAATGACAATGTTGAAGTCTAACTAATTGAATTCAGCCTTCAGCAATGATTTGCCAGCAATTCTTAATCACACTTCTATTCTGCTTAAGGCTACAACTTGAGACTACATTACCTGTAGTCTTGAAAGTAAGTGTTTTACTTCAAAAATTGTCGAAAGCATGTGCACCATTAAGACTTCAATGATTAATATTCGTTTTCAAACAGAGAACACAGCTTTAGGACCAACAAACATTCAGCTGCCTAAAACCATAAGCATCACGTGCTGCCATCTAGTGCCAATGAAGTGTGACCACCATCTTGAATCTCTTTCTTGGATACAAAGTCTATGAGGCTGCTTGCCAAATGCTGTCGGTTCACTTTATCAATGAAAGACTTCCCTGTTTAGTGAAATAAAAAGTGAAAAATAATCAACAAGAATGTTCATTTTGTACACACTCAACAAATCTTTAATTTAGGTAGCCCTTTCTGTAATAATGTCATGTCTACATTAATGTGGACATTTCATAGTATTTTTCAGTCAGTGTGCAATAAACATGCCTTTTGTCAAAAAATAACTTTCATTTACTACCATAAAACTAAAGTGTAAATGGAATGCCATTTTCAAAAGAATTCATGTTTTTCTAAGTTTGAATAATGGCTAACAAGGATTTTTGTAATAGCATAATAAACTATCTCTACAAAATCAAGCAACAAGTCATGGTTTAAGAAATACTAAATTCAATCTCAAACATCCAAATCAATGTAACTGGTACGTCAGCCAATCATTCAAAAATGCATAAAAATAATGGTAATTTTGGCAAAAAATAATTGCCGACATTGACCCTTTTTATTTTTTAAACTTAATGCTTTTACATTGTTATCAAGATATTGTCAGATAGCAGCTACAGTGCAGTATTCAACAATGACAAAACATTGACATAGTGCTACAGAATTATCTTCTATGAAAACAAAATTTCACTTTTTCACCATATTGTGTTCTAAATTGACAAAATTTTAGTATAACCCAACTTGAAAAGTACTGACCATCCCAACTGAACGACTTGAGTAACTCCTGCACATCCCCATTGCCAGAGTCACAGTCTTCCGCTCTGGCCACAAGATCATTTAGTTCACTCTGACTCTCTTCATCAGCTAAAGTAAATTAAAAATGCACGTCTCAATCTCTGGTGTCATACAACAAAAATATCAAAGAATTAAAAAATTCCAACCAAATTTGCTGATTAACCATTTCACAAATTAATAATTTTGTTAATGAAAACATCGATGGATATAAACCTGCTTAACATGTGCTGCTACTTGCTATCATGGAGATTTCACAAATTCATGTTACCTAGTTGCGTGTCAATTAATATTTCATTAAAAATAACTGAATGAAAACTAATACACAAAACGAATAACAACAAATAACAGATATTAAAAATACCTTAAGGCCTAATTACATTGTCACAGCATGTAAGTAACGCTGAAAGTTAAGTTCACTAATTATGAATGAAATCATGTATTACAAAGTACCCTGGGTTTAAGAAGCTTACACAAAACTAGTTTATTATGACAGCAATGTTTACAATTACGTAAATCTCAAGATGTACAGTACTAAGTGAATGCAATCTATGTTTGACTGGTGACCCCGATGGCTCAGTGAACAAGAGCATCCTGTACAGTTACCAGAAGGTCCCGGGCTCGAGTCCTGATCGGGAGTAGATACCTTCAGTTTTCAGACTTATGTTCATAAGGTCACATGATGTGGCCAACAAATGGCGTGCTGATCAGACTTGAAAATAATTAATGTTATGCTATATTGGTTGCTTACATTGAGAAGTGGACACACAGAACTTGATGACATCTTTCAGTCGTTTCACAACCATATCACCTGACGATTGTTTACGAGGTGGTTCCTCTATGGCACGACTCTCTACAGTATTAGACCTGGTGAAAAAGCAGAGTTAGAAATGAGCACAGTAAAAGGAAGAACAATTGCTCCGACTATTGAGGTTCACTGAAAAATGCTTGAGCAAAATGAGAATCCAAAAGGTAAATTCCTACATAACCAAAGAATATCTTTAATAACTTTTTAAGCATTAATAACCCAATTTCAAAAACCATCGATGACCACACAATCTTATCGTGTGCAAAAATAATGTCAAGATGTTGGTAATCACATGATGGCATTTTTTCTAAAAGTGCGATTGTTCATGGAGGTTGGCGTATTTTTCATGAACATGAATTTTTTTGCATTAAACTTGCAAATTCCCTAGCTTTATGCTATTAGCTACAAAAGCATGCCTGTGATTTTTCTAATAAGGCCTTATAGCTTGAAACATTCACTGTCAAAAATAGCGACATCAACATGAAATAAACGAAGTCTTGATTTTTGACAAGTCAAGCTCCAAATCACACAGGAGGTCTAGATGTGGAAAGTACTTGCCGAAGACAAGTAATAATTTATCCCACATAATGAGCTATACATTCTACAAAAAACATGAAAACATCCAGATTTCTTTGTGCTTGATGTCGGCCATCTCTAAGTAGCCCAGTGGATCAAACTCCAAATAATGAGCTTACAAAGAGCATTGCAGAATTCCCGTCATATTTTCCTGCCGAATTATAACCTCCCACAGGAAATAACAGTTGCTGTTTATACAGTATGACTTATTACAGCCTTGTATTGGAGGAAAAATAGTTTTATGGGTCTACTATTACAACTTTAAACTTTGTTTAAGAAATTTGATACTCAGTAACAATAAGGTAGCCAACACCTTGTAAACAAC
Organism: Phoronis australis; assembly: GCA_002633005.1. NCBI lineage: Eukaryota > Metazoa > Phoronida > Phoronidae > Phoronis > Phoronis australis. The sequence continues at coordinate 101,846 of NMRA01000172.1, forward strand.
CAAACATCTTCAAGAAAAGTGGTCACCTTCTGATCTGTCGTTACAATGACGTAAAACTAAAGGCTGACAAATAAAAATACACCAAATACTGAATGCTTTAAGAACGCACAAAGATATTCCAGAATTGACATTATCAAAAGTTTTATGAAACCTACTGTTTTTGGCCAAGCCCAATCTTCCTCAAACAAACCACTTAAAAAATAACGTGGCTTTCGCTTCTTGAATAGCAGCACTGCACATGGGTGAATTTGGGATGGCCTAAAATACATTGTCAGCATCTTGTATTTAGGATTTATGTGAATGCCTGCCCCCAATACAACCTAGATTGGCCAGTGCAACATGAGGAATAAATACGACTCCTACAGTGAATCTAAACTTGGTATACCTGCTCTTCCTCTTCTTCAGTATTGGGTTATTGGCAGTCTTGAGAGGTTTGAGTGACAACTGAATATCAGGCATCCTCATGTTAGTCAGCTGCCTAGAGTGGCTCTCTCGTGCATCTTCTAACATATTCTGTGAGAATACGAAGGGATGTCAGTAAGTGTAAAATGCAGGTTTGGCTTCAAGTGCAAATTTTTGACTTAAGCAGGTTCAACACAGTTTGGAGTGATCAGACTCTTGTTTTGGTTCTATAGGTTTTGTTTACTAGCAGACAGCACTTGATTGACACAACTTAGAGGTCAGGTCATTGATTTGCTTACAACAGAATACATGATAACTTTCTAGAAGGTTCCAGTATATCAATGATTGACACAGATTTATAGTCTTGAACATTCTAGAGTGGGCAGATCTTTACAAGTTCTACAATGTGTTTGAATTGGTGAAAAGTTCCAAAACATTATAAGAGACTATACTCAGACACAAGTTAGTCTCAGACATGAGTTAGTGAGAGTCAGTTACAATTACAAAGTCATCAGGTTACAGAATCAGCAGTTAAAGTATAGATCAACAGAGAGCCAGCAATAGAGACAGCAGATTATTGAATCAACGAGTGTAACAGTTGCTGGAGGTGTCTCATAAATTCATCACAAGTCAAGGCTTCGTAGCACTGGCCGGAGCATAGAACAGATATTACGTCGGATGTTTTGTTTCTGTTCACTTGGTGAACATACGGTCACGATTAATAAAAATGATGAACTCAAACCAGTCTTTGGCCTATCATCGCACCGAAAACTATATTAGTACTGGTCAGTAACCACCTGCGCCCACCCATCCGAATGAGCGAACATGACAGTCATTTTATGACATTTGCATGACGACAACCATGACCGCCATAAACCCTCGATATCACCAACACAGATCAAAGTTACGTTTACATTATATGTGGAGTAAAGAAATCATCGCTTTGACTCCAATGGATGAAATTTGAAGCATGGTACATAACTGGCATACGACTGAGTCGGGATGCTGCACAATGACTGCAGAAACACTCAACAATGGAATAGATTGATATCTGAAATTGGAAAATGGTGCCATCTGTTGTCGAGTTCGATACTTAACTTACTTTATCTAAAATAATGGCTGGAGACTGAAGCTGGGTATCTGGTGCGTTATCTAACCATGGATGACTCAGTAGATCTTGTATAGACATTCTTTGACTGGGATCTACATTTAACAACCTGAATAAAATAATACTTTAATTGGTGATGTAAACAATAAAGAATGTTTCACAACTTTTCAGGCCAACACGAGATTGACACAATCCACAAACAGATAACAGAAAATGATCACTATCAATCACAGAAAGTAGGTAGTTGCAGTTAAAAAGGCAGAATTCATTGCAGTTCTCTTCAAATGTGGCTGTAATTGGGGAATTTAGAAGAATTTTGAGAAGAAATGAGCAAGAGAGACATGATGGAACATTCAGTTTGGAAAGTGTCACAATGTCATGCGTGTTTTGCAAACATATAAAATTAAGGCAGTCGGTGAACGAGAGAAGTTTTGAAACTTTTCAAGATCTCTTTAATTGTTGCATGCTTATAGACTTTCATCAGTTGTACTCATAATTTATGTTTCCTTCACCTTCTGTCTCTTTCAAGAAAAAAAATCAGAATTATTGAAATAGCACAATTTTAGTGTGTTTGATTTATATGTTCCATACTTCATTTTTATACTTTAATATCTCAAAAAAACATGTCAACTTTTGTCCAAAATCCCAGACAGCAACATGCCACCATGCATCTATCTAGTACCTTTTAACGACATCCTTGGCTTGCTCTGATATGTGGCTCCAATCTTCAGCTGGGAACTGGTACTCTCCTGCCATGATCCTTTGTTTCATATCACATGTCATTTGTCTGCTGGGAGTCTCTGAGTAAAATGGAGGGTACCCGCACAACATTATGTATACAATGACTCCCAGGCTCCACATATCACAACTCTGTAATCAGTAAAGCAGACAATTAACAAGCTTGTCTACCGTGTTGTACTATGGGAAATGTTTATGTTGAAACCCGCACTACATTTCTTCTATTAAATGATGTAGTTTTAGGCCTCAGATTATGTCATATGCCAGTCTATCAGCAAATGTTTAACACGGGAGTATTGTATTATGATTATCCACTTCAAACTACCAACTATAAAGGCCCTTTCACACTAACTTAACTCCGGTATGAGGGGAGCGTCGATGTAAACTGTGCACTTAGTTGAACTGTTCATATCGCCTTTGGTAGTTAACGGACTTTGAAGTACACCACAGGTGATGCTGTCATCATCAAAGTAATCGCGATAGTTGACCGATCATACTGCGTCTAAGCATCAATACTCTGCCCTAAATCCACCTGTTTACTGCGAAGTTAACTGGCACTGTCAACTTCAAACTAAGACCAAAGTTAACCGTTCACACTGATCACAACTCCCCAAAACATTGATGGGTTGTTGTTAGTATGAAAGGGTGCTTGGTCTCCAGTGAAGCAAAAAATCTCCAACTTGTATAATATATACATGACAACGTTTGTTTTATTTTATTATACAAACTGCATTTACCTCTTTCAAATGTGTGTAATATGTTAATACTAACTTAGGAGACTCTAGAAGATACAAAGTGTGCCTTCAAGGAGTACCACTAACAATTTAAAAGACTTGAAAGGAACAAGGGTCAACTCTAGATTTTTACACCAGGTTGCACTAATGTGCATCGCACAATTGCAGTTAACACTGAATACAATATCCTTCCTAATCACCACCCATAGTGTTAAAAGTGTTTCCAACATTTTTGCGCAGGACAATTAAAACCAAGTGGCATTCCTTGCTTGCACTTGCAGCAGACTTAAACTATTCAATCAGTATGGTTTAGGTATCCACAAAAATTTGCATTCAGCAGATAATTCTGCAGCTTTTGATATTGAAATGTATCAAATCTTTATGAGTAGGACATAGTATATAACTGGCTTTAATGTAAAATGAAATGACACCGACTATAGATAATGACCTATAATGTCTCCAGAGAATACAGTAATTAAATGAAATTAAGTTAAATTGCTTATATTATGAATATGTCAGTTGAGTTCTGAGGCATATTCAGTGACTAATCCAAGTTCCAGGCAAAGAATAATGACCTATCAAAAAGTCCACAAATAAACTCAATTCGTTATCTTTGAGGGATGAGTACAATACAATCTCACAATTTAAATATCAAAAAGCTTGAACAAAATTAAGTACAAAAACTGATCATTTTATTTCACCAGAGCCTTTAACATTGTTGTGAGTGTTCAAAGTTTTTTTAAAACATTGTATGATGCTAGCTATGACGCAGAACTTCAACTAAAAACATTTATTTGATGCTAATTTTTGAGACTTAACTTGTTGAGATTTTTAAAAAACCCGCATTTTTGATTTTCGGTGTCTTACTTTGTCATACGTGTATGGATGTCCCACATTATATATTGACTGGCATGCTGACTGTTGTCTTTGTGCCTCTAAGACCTGAAACAACAGAGCAGTAATTGGCAGGGTTAACATGGTTTCGAAATGATCTCACAATACTACAATTACTGTTTTTGGCCAGGCAGGCAATAATATAAAGTCAATGGAATTAATTAGTACCCACATTGCACAACATACTTAGGAATGGCGTTGTTGATGGGAATTTTTGTTAATCACAAAGAGTCGTACTGTCTAGAAAGAGTGACATCATGGTAATGTCTAGGTCCGCGTGCTACAATGGATGTCTCATGAAATACAGAACATATTAAAGCCAACATTATTATTCATATATTTTAATGAACCATGCATTAATGGCAAGTTACTGTCAAGTTATACATGTAAATAAAACAGTAACACTATACCATCTCCTATTTAGAATGTCAAAAATTAATAAAGCACGACAAATATAACAAGACAGAAATCCAAGCCATTTATTGAAAAGGGTGAGCAAACACTCAGGATATCTGTTGTGCTCCATAACTAGGTGTTAAGTCTAGTCAGTGTAAATGGCATTAAGGTATATAAAGTTTCAATACACACAGACCAATATAACAAAGTTTGAAGTGAGATGTAAGTGGCAGGTATGGAAGACACCTACACACACAGTCAAATCTTTGCACTCAAAATCAAACTCACCATTATTTTTGACATTCTCTCTTCTACTGTGATGCAAACTCAAGGTAACTGTTTATCACTCTCTGATACAGTTCACTGTTGTTAACACAGATGAAGTTCTAGTCCAAGTTTGCACTTGATGACCTCTATACTCCAGCTACAAACTCGAGATTTCAAGAAAGCAAACTTGTAGCTTGAATGCTGTGGCCATCAAGTTAGTGCAAACTTGGGTTGGACAGTCATCTAGGTAAACTATAATACTCTTCAGCACACAAAAATATGCATTTAATATCTTGACTTTGCTCAAAAATTGATCAAAAAGTACAAAAAAACATTTCAAGTTCCTGGTGTAAATGATAATGTGAACAATCGTTCAATCCTTGCGGTGCTAAGGCATGGAAAAGTGTGGCATAACTTATAATTTGAACAAACGTTAAATACCTGCGGTGCTACATAATATGGTGTGAAGTGTGGTGTCATCAGGTTTCCCTCATCAACTTTTGCAAACCCAAAATCCGACAATTTCACAGCAGCATCCTGAAAAATAGATAGGGTAAACACATTACAATGACATCTCTATACAGCTAGACAGGCATGCCAATTAACAAGGTACCTGTTAGTTTTTATCCAAATAACAAACAATAGGATAAATCTATAGCACATTAGTTCAACTTTTCAAATCTTTTACTATACCTCTAAGTTGTCCTTCAACAGCAAATTTTCAGGTTTCAGGTCTCTGTGAGCGATGTTCAGTGAATGACAGCGATGAATTGCAGCACCAATCTAGCAGTACAAAATCTGACATTAAGTTCTTTGAACAAACTACACATCGGCGGTCATCAGAATACAAACCGGGTTTACTACTTCTAGTTCATCATGTAGCTTCCATGAGAAATAAGGTTTCCAAAAATATGGGTCCGTTCCACTGACTTAAGTTCATTTTTGTCTCAACTTCTAAACTCTGAAACTATCACATTCGGTAAGTCGAACTTAAAAACAAAACTTAAGTCAAAAATTTAAGTCAAACATATGATCACTTTCTTGGAACGGACTTAAGAAAAACTGAAGTTTTACCTTAAAATTGACCCAAATTTAAGATTTGTCTTAGCCAAGTCAGTTTTCTTGGAACAACCCCAGGTTTCAAAAAATTCTTCAGACTGGGACACTCTATTGCAGACAGGTGAAATTTTGCTTTGTCAAATTTCTCAACAAAAATATAACCAATTCAGTTTGAGTTCATGTATAAATATTCAACAGTATGGGAATGACTGCATAGTCAACAACATGGGGAGGATGGCAAGGAGTTTATCAAAACACAGAATGTACTATACCTGCTTTGCAAAGTGTGAAGCTTTCCTCTCTGTAAAACATCTTTGTTTACTGATTCTATCAAACAACTCACCACCGTCCATTAATTCCATTACAACCAAAAGTCGAGCCCTGTAAACATATGAACAATAAACGAATGAAATTCTGATAACTAAATCTAAAACGTGAATAAAAACTTCTAGGATCATTAGCTGTTAGTACGTGAAAAAGTATTTTAGAAAAAGTTTCGTTATCTTCAGGAACAAAACCATGGATCAGCAGACATTAATGAAATCTTTAACATAATACAACAGAAGTCAACTACATGTTTGAAGCTTCTTGTAATTTTTTTTCTGCAGCCTAAGTGCAAGCCATTTCAGTTTAAAAAAGCATCGTATACACCTGTACAAACAGTTGCAGTTTAAGAGAGTTTTGTTTTTAGAACACAATTACAGTCAATGAAAACTTAATATAAACAGCTATGGTGAACTGCTAATGAAGTTCAGCCATAGATAATGATCATGGAACATTTTTGGGAAAATTAGTCATACCAAATGCTAACAAAAAATAATTTAAAATCCAAAAACATAATTTACCAGATTCCAACACAATGAACGCACAATGCCATCATCTTCAAATCTGTCAACACATACCAATCAAGCAAAGTCCACAAAACCAAGGAAGTCACAAGAAAATAATAATTCATTGCCATCAACCAATGCATGAGCGCCAAATTTCAATACCAACAGCACCAGTAAAATCCTTTGAATGCAGCAAAGTAGTGTACTAGTAAATATTTACAACAGCAGCACAATGTATATATAGACATTGATTACGTGAATCAGCACTAGACAGCTGATAAATTGTTCCAGAATGAACCAAAACATTTTTTATTATTACGCTCACCTCGGCAAAGACTCTCCAGGAAATTGCACGTCATTAGCGTAGACGTCATACACTGTGACTATGTTAGGGTGACCGCTACATAGAATATGAAGTCTAACTTCCGTCCTAGCTTTTGGCCGATCTAGTAAACACTTGAGAGCATACCGGCACTTTGTAACTTTGTGACTGCAAGGTCTGAAAATGTGAAGAGTGGATTTTGATGTACGCATGAATGTCAACACTCAACTGACTCAACCTATTGACTTTTGAGAAAGTATGGAAGTCACTGAAACATTCACACTGTGGACAGGGTTACCAATTTACGGTGAAAAAATCTTTAATTTGTTGACAAAAATAATGGCTAAAATTGCCATATTTCTATTTTTCAGATGCTCACGTTGTTGCAAATGTTCAAATTTTTACCAAATGCTGTTTGGTAATAGCTATGCCATGCAAACCATGCTAAAAGCAAAGTAAATTAAACTGTTGAGAAATCTGATAAAATTAAATTTCAGCTGTCCGCCGTATTGAGTCCCAAAACGAAAGAATTTTTACAGTAATGTTATTTTGTTATTTCAAGTGATAGCATACCATGGTGATAACCAGTAATACCACTGTTCTGTTTTAATCACCTCATCTATAGCAAAACACAAACAAATCTGAACAATAATACAGTATAAGACACAGGAAAACATTTGTTCTGACTTCCTGAATTTTCAGCATGATTAAGAGCATCTAACCCACAATTTGGGAGAAAATGGACAGAGTAATGATTAATTAATTTACCTTAAAAATTCTATTTATACATAAAATCGTGATACTAACAGCACCCATTCAGGTAAATGCAAAAGTCATTTATTAAAGTTTAACAACAGAAAACTGATGGAGTAGGAATTAAGCCATTGCAAATACCGGTACTTTGACAACAGAAAATTCAGTGTTGGCAATTAGCTGAGCATAGGCATAGACCCGAACAGATATGGTAATACATTGATAACTATATTCAACAACTATTTTCAAGTTCACAAACCTAACTGGACCACTAATTCCTGTTCCAAGTTTTTCATTCCACTGCACAACATAGTCTTCAAGGATTGAATACGTCTACAAAAAACAACACCAAACATTAAAAGTTCACATCTTCAGACTGTGTAATTGAATTAATGGAAACTACAAACAATCGGTTAATGTCTCTATAGCGAGACAGAAGCACTGCAGGTTAATAATGTTGTATTTCCTGAAGTGTGGACAGAAAAACCTTACAGTAGCATATCCCAGTACAACAGATATTCACTTTAAAATAATATGCAATATGATCTAAGGATGGAGTGCGGCTCACAGCGGCCATAACTAAAGCAGACGTGGAAGTGAATTTTGTATTTTGCGGTCCAGACAGATTCTGGAGCAGAATCACCTTCCCAAAAACAGCACAACTGAGGACAATGACATTGATGTAACACAAATATACTTTTATTTGAAAGGTCACCATACACATTAAGATTTTGCTTTGAAATTTAAAGTTGTTATAGAAGTCTCTGTCCATTAAACCAATGCCAACAGAAAGTCTTCACACCATATGTAGGTCACAAGAATATCCCAGCATGCATTCTAAAGGCATGGATAAACTTGGAAGCCCTCAGATTCAGTTTGGCGGTTTCCAGGTTCATGACCACACAGACAAAAAATGGAAGCGTTTGGAATGAATGAGACGTTAGGACCCGTGTATGAGCCAAACACAAACAGTGTTCACTGAGCATATACACAAACAGTGTTCACTGAGCATATACAAAAACAGTGTTCACCGAGCATATACAAAAACAGTGTTCACTGAGCATATACACAAACAGTGTTCACTGAGCATATACACAAACAGTGATCTTGGTAGTCAGTGATGTAACGATCAGCTCTATCCAGCCCAAGAACAGAATTGGTACGCTCGCAAGTTAAAAGAGTCCATAAACATCAGCACTCAGTGCGCTCTCTTGAACCGGGACCGAGGTCTCCACTTACCTCCCGTGTATTCGAACATTCTTAACTAACGAAAGGCGGGAAACTCCTCACTCATTGATAAAGACCTGGCGGACCAGGATGAAACATCTGTACCCAATCTACAACGTCTCTAAGTAAGTGATATCTTATACTGCAATGCCTCTAGAGACTAATGACCAACCTATTCTCCAGACATCTGAACTGATCCGCGCGCGTTTCATTGCCTCCTGCCTGATGATCGCAAACACACTAGGCACAACATCTTAATTCAGCCTCAGTCTCATTTCCTGCCCTCCCAAGAGCTGTTTAGTGAGCCGGTGGCATTCGATCGTCAGTGAAATCAATGTTGACGAAATGCCGGCAACAAACACGGAGTAGTTTCATGGCCTCATACTTGGTATTAACGGCGTACTTTTCATTCTTCACTACCACGAGTCACTCCCGAAGCATATTGTGGGCTCTCGAAGAAATTGAAAAAATGATATACCAGTTTTCTTCGCAGCTTCGTAGTTCACACAAGCAGGAACGATATACCACACCATAATGGCACTCACTCTGCAGAAGACCCAGTGATGTCACTGCGTCGTTTCTCACCTTCCTCACTGGTTAACGCGACACCTCTCGGCGAGGCTAGATCCACCGTATACGAGGTGATGTGGATATAGACCAATTAAGATGGTAAAAAGACTAATTAAATCGGATGTCATTCTCCTTTAAAATATGCTTTAAATACATCGAGGGCCTAGCTCCTAAGCCCAGTGTCCCTTAGGCAATGACCATCGCCTCTGTTGGCCCGAACCAGAGGCGATGTAGAGGCTATAGGCGCTCTGTACGCCGGAAGCTTTTCGGCGAATTATGCCTCGCACCGACTAAACCATCAAAGTCACGTTGTTATAAATACCTTTTGCGCATAGAGGAACACCTTAGGAGGTTGTCGATTTGTTTAAGTCCTTCCAACCTCGAACAAATACTCCCGTTATGGAACTTTTTCTTCGAGCAGTCCCTATTTCAGTTCCCAAAATCGTAAAATCAAGTTTTTCATTTTTTTAACCAGGCCGAAGGTAAGAAGTTGCAGACCTACCGGCGAACTTTGAAAGCTAAAGTTCCCGCCCTTCGCGTACGTTCTGCCGGGAACCAGCCGTGCATTTGCCGTGTTGTTAAACATTAAAATGTCAAATATGTGCACAAAGACTATTAAATGTCATATCAACAGCATTTATTTTTATCAAATACAAACAATAATTCATTGAAATACAAACAGTTTCAAATAACGCCAATTAAAGACAAGTATAAGTGGTGGCATTTTGGAAACAAACATTTGACAATTAAGACCGCAATGGCTCACCTTTGGCCTATTTAAAAATTATTGAGGTTATGAAGTCACATCACCCAGCGAGCGCGGTAAAAATTGGAGCGTGCGCAGTACAAAAATTTTGATTTCACGATTTTGGGAACTGAAATAGGGACTGCTCGAAGAAAAAGTTTCATAACGGGAGTATTTGTTCGAGTTGGAAGGAATTAAACACATCGACAACCTCCTAAGGTGTTCCTCTATGCGCAAAAGGTATTTATAACAACGTGACTTTGATGGTTTAGTCGGTGCGAGGCATAATTTGCCGAAAAGCTTCCGGCGTACAGAGCGCCTATAGCCTCTACATCGCCTCTGGTTCGGGCCAACAGAGGCGATGGTCATTGCCTAGTTTTCAAAATGCCACCACTTATACTTGTCTTTAATTGGCGTTACTTGAAACTGATTGTATTTCAATGAATCATTGTTTGTATTTGATAAAAATAAATGCTGTTGATATGACATTTAATAGTCTTTGTGCACATATTTGACATTTTAATGTTTAACAACACGGCAAATGCACGGCTGGTTCCCGGCAGCACGTACGCGAAGGGCGGGAACTTCAGCTTTCAAAGTTCGCCGGTAGGTCCGCAACTTCTGACCTTCGGCCTGGTTAAAAAAATGAAAAAGTTGATTTCACGATTTTGGGAACTGAAATAGGGACTGCTCGAAGAAAAAGTTTCATAATGGGAGTATTTGTTCGAGTTGGAAGGACTTAAACACATCGACAACCTCCTAAGGTGTTCCTCTATGCGCAAAAGGTGTTTATAACAACGTGACTTTGATGGTTTAGTCGGTGCGAGGCATAATTCGCCGAAAAGCTTCCGGCGTACAGAGCGCCTATAGCCTCTACAGGCTCTACATCGCCTCTGGCTCGGGCCAACAGAAGCGATGGTCATTGTCTAAGTGTCCCTCTGTGCGCAAAAGGTATTTCTAACAACGTAACTTTGATGTTTTAGTCAGTGCGAGGCATAATTTTCCGAAAAGCTTCTGGCGAATGAAACCCCTTCATCCTCTCTGCTGGCTGGGCCACCTGAGACGAGGGTCATTGTCTACTCCAACTTGTCAATGTCAAGAGTCAAGTGGAACAGTGAATCAAAACCGTCTCGGTTATAAATTGTAAATCAGGGACCATTATATTCAACTAGTGCCATATATTATCACTCATCAGACAACGATACAAAAATAACTACAATAACTACATTCTCAAGTAAACACAAGCCATCAAAGCAAGCGGTTTTAAGATGTTTTTGTTTACCTTGATTTGAGGATTCCCCTGCCCCTCTGCCATCTTTACAGACAAACTATTGCGTAAGTAGGTCAAAGGGAACGGTGTCAATTAAGTAGGCATTTCTTTAGTAGCGGTGGGTTAGTTACAACTTTTTCAGATTCCAAACTGATTGAATTTTCTATCAATATTCTTACTTTCTTCCATGAAAATTTTTTCCCATTTTGGATGAATAAGATTCAATAAAAAATTTGAATTAGTGATATAGTTATGACCTATTATCAAAATAAACTCGTCCAAATATCCCACAATGCAAGAACCGGAAAACATGAAGAACACAAATGTGTGTCTATTGCAATTCGTATGATCTCTGATGATGCTTTGAACGGGCTCCTGATGAAAAATGTCCCTTATTGCCAACAACTGGGCAGTTCTTGGAAGTTTAGCTGCTGCTGTTGTCGCTGGAATTTATGTGTTCTGGGGACCAAGCGAACGAAAAAAACGAAATAAAAGAGGTGATTCAAAGAGATAGAAACAAATATTTTGTTTTTGATGCAAAAAAAAAGGCATGCGTTGGAGTCTGTCAGTGTCAGTGTTTCTGTCCTGTATTCAAAACTGTTGACATGTTAACACCTTTTAACCATTCTCGTATATATAGGCATTTTGATTTTGGTTTTCCAAGTATACCTGTAATTCAGCATGATAGTTTCTACACTGGAATAAATGTTGAGGATATATATTTATTTATTAGCCAGCGATATTGATTGCTTATTTGTCATGTGTCATGGCATGTGATCCAAAATCAATTAAAATTAAAATATTAACGTGTAATAACAATGACAACAAACTTCTTTCAGATTCTTGTCCTGGGCTAGTCAACTTAGGCAACACATGTTTTCTCAACTCCGTGCTGCAGAGCTGGGCATCCTGCCGGTCTTTGACTCACTGGCTTGGAGACTTCATTGACAGAAAGACTGACAAGGAGTATTCACAGTACTTGGCTTTTAGGATAGTTAATGCACTAAAAGGTCATTAAGTAGATCAAAGCTCACTAGGTGGTGCTAGGGAAACATTTAGCCTTGGCGTTACATGCTTAATTTTCAACTTTGAGCTTCTTCCAGGAGGTTGCATACATGTCACAACATGTTATTGGAACTGGTTTCATTTCGTTACAAGTTTTTAGTATTTTAATACTAGCAAACAGAATTTCAGAACAAACTTTGCTGCTACGAATCTGTCGTCATCTCTCAAGAGATGTCACAAAGAATTTAGGAAATGGCGTGAGCGTGTGCCGCGAGCATACTGTTTTCAAAACGACGACAGACTTTTCTTTGTTAAAAAAGGCAGAGAATTACTTAAGAAAATGACGTTTATTCACCTTAACGGCTGCAACGGGCAGGGTGAGTGTCGATTGACTCCCAGATTTTGCATGCACCCCCACCGGTCTTAAGCTCTACGTGTAAATACAAGCTTCATGGCAAGATGACGAACATAACTACCCTGACTGTTTGTAATTTCAAGGTCTGTTGCCACTGAAAACACAGTGCTACCTAGCTGTATTTTGATGATAGCTGGCTGGCTAAGAAAACAGTGGGTTCTAACTGTGAAGTTACTTGCATTGAGGTAGGTAGACAGTACCGCAGTCTCAACTGGCCTAACTAGAGATGTGGCTATCCCGCCGAGCTTTTTGGCGAATTATGCTTTACACTGATTAAACCATTGAAGTAATATTTCTATAAGTACCTTTTGCGCACAGAGGGACACCTTAGGAGGCCGTTGATATCTTCAACTCTTCCCAGCTCGAGCAAATACTACTGCAATCAAACTGTTTTCTAGCAGTTATTCATTCACTTGCCAAAATTGGAAACTAGCCATTTTTACACTGCTCGTGCCATGGAGCATGACGTCATGTCCTACCAAGAAGCATCCGATGTACAGCAACCCTATCAGATGACCACTGTCCCTACTGAGGCCAGTTGAGATGGTGGTACTGTCTACTGTATGGGGCTTGTATTCCATGAACACTAATCCGTACTAGTGATTATGTTGTTCTTCAGATTATTAAAAGTAAATCCTTTCTACATTAGCACCACCTTGGGAAATATCAAATCATCCATTGTCTATGTTTTGTTCTTGTGTTTTATGTGACTGTAATGCCATGCATACTGTGACATACTTTGATTTTTCGAAAAGGTAATATTTTCATCCGCTGATGGGAACTTCTCAATATTCTACACTGATGAAATCTGGATAATTAAAGCTAGTCTGTCTTCATGATGCTAATGTTTAGAAACAGTGAGCTCTTGAGCTGTCGAGTACTGTTTGCATTTGTGGCTAAATGTTTTTAAAAATTTCAGTAATCATAACAAAGTGATGATTTGTATGAAAGGATAAGGTTCTTTGGCTTTATTTTGAAAATGGTGTTCAGACGTGAACATTGTGTTGTGAGTGAGTGGAGTTCTCTTTTCTGTTAGTCTGGAAACTGCTGCACTGAGCTATTCCTGCAACAAAAACGGTATACCACCGACTAAATATATTCTTATAAATGTGCCATACTGCAAAGCAGTGTGAAAGCTGATGAAATGCAAACTCTTCCCTGTGACACGTTAATGTAACCACTGTTAACAAATTTTTATTGTTTTTGTATGTTTGAGCTTGCTTTGTATGTACTTCGTATTACGAACTTCAAGTATTATTAGTCGCATTACCATTTAGACGGCTTTGTCCAGGTGAGNCAAGTTCCCTGCTTTTTTCACTTCACATACTGTACCCCCTTGATTTCATTTTTTTGTTTATGGACTCTTTTAACTTGTGAGCATACCAATTCTGTTCTGTGAACATCCATTCCTGGTATCCATTAGCTCGCAAAGCATCTTCACCATGGTCAACTTCTTCGACATGGTCTTGGTAGTCAGTGATGTAACGATCAGCTCTATCCAGCCCAAGAACAGAATTGGTACGCTCGCAAGTTAAAAGAGTCCATAAACATCAGCACTCAATGCCCTCTCTTGAACCGGGACCAAGGTCTCCACTTACCTCCCGTGTATTCGAACATTCTTAACTAACAAAAGGCGGGAAACTCCTCACTCATTGATAAAGACCTGGCAGACCAGGATGAAACGTCTGTACCCAATCTACGACGTCTCTACGTAAGTGATATCTTATACTGCAATGCCTCTAGAGACTAATGACCAACCTATTCTCCAGACATCTGAACTGATTCGCGCGCATTTCATTGCCACCTGCCTGATAATCGCAAACACACTAGGCACAACATCTTAATTCAGCCTCAGTCTCATTTCCTGCCCTCGCACGAGCTGTTTAGTAATCCGGTGGCATTCGATCGTCAGTGAAATCAATGTTGATGAAATGCCGGCAACAGACACGGTGTTAAGTTTCATGGCCTCATACTTGGTATTAACGGCGTACTTTTCATTCTTCACTACCACGAGTCACTCCCGAAGCATATTGTGGGCTCTCGAATAAATCGAAAAAATTATATACCTGTTTTCTTCGCAGCTTCGTAATTCACACAAGCAGGAACGATATACCACACCATAGCGGCACTCACTCTGCAGAAGACCCAGTGATGTCACTGCGTCGTTTCTCACCTTCCTCACTGGTTAACGCGACACCTCTCGGCGACGCTAGATCCACCGTATTCGAGGTGATGTGGATATAGACCAATTAAGATGGTAAAAAAGACTAATTAAATCGGACGTCATTCTCCTTTAAAATATGCTTTAAATACATTGAGGGCCTAGCTCCTAAGCCCAGTGTCCCTCATTGCGCAAAAGGTATTTTTAATAATGTGACTTTGATGTTTTAGTCAGTGCGAGGCATAATTTGCCGAAAAGCTTCCGGCGAGTGAAACCACTCCATCCTCTCTGCTGGCTGGGCCTGCTGAGACGAGGGTCATTGTCTACTCCAACTTGTCAATGTCAAGAGTCAAGTCGTGGAACAGTGAGTCAAAACCGTCTCGGTTATAAATTGTAAATCAGGGACCATTATATTCAACTAGTGCCATATATTATGACTCATCAGACAACGATACAAAAATAACTACAACAACTACAACCTCAAGTAAACACAAGCCATCAAAGCAAGCGGTTTTAAGATGTTTTTGTTTACCTTGATTTGAGGATTCCCCTGCCCCTCTGCCATCTTTACAGACAAACTATTGCGTAAGTAGGTCAAGGGGAACGGTGTCAATTAAGTAGGCATTTATTTAGTAGCAGTGGGTTAGTTACAACTTTTTCAGATTCCAAACTGATTGAATTGTCTATCAAAATTCTTACTTTCTTCCATGAAAAATTTCTCCTATTTTGGATGAATAAGGTTCAATTAAAAATTTGAATTAGTAATATAGTTATGACCTATTATCAAAATAAACTCGTCCAAATATCCCACAATGCAAGAACCGGAAAACATGGAGAACACAAATGTGTGTCTATTGCAATTCGTATGATCTCTGATGATGCTTTGAACGGGCTCCTGATGAAAAATGTCCCTTATTGCCAACAACTGGGCAGTTCTTGGAAGTTTAGCTGCTGCTGTTGTCACTGGAATTTATGTGTTCTGGGGACCAAGCGAACGAAAAAAACGAAATAAAAGAGGTGATTCAAAGAGATAGAAACAAATCAAGCAAAGGCATGCGTTGGAGTCTGTCAGTGTTTCTGTCCTGTGTTCAAAACTGTTGACATGCTAACACCTTTTAACCATTCTCGTATATATAGGCATTTTGATTTTGGTTTTCCAAGTATACCTGTAATTCGGCATGATAGTTTCTACACTGGAATAAATGTTGAGGATATATATTTATTTATTAGCCAGCGATATTGCTTATTTGTCATGTGTCATGGCATGTGATCCAAAATCAATTAAAATTAAAATATTAACATGCAGTTGATAAGGATAGCAGATCCACAAAACTATGTGTAACAACAATGACAACAAATGATAGTAATTACTTCTTTCAGACTCTTGTCCTGGGCTAGTGAACCTAGGCAACACATGTTTTCTCAACTCCGTGCTGCAGAGCTGGGCATCCTGCCGGTCTTTGACTCACTGGCTTGGAGACTTCATTGACAGAAAGACTGACAAGGAGTATTCACAGTACTTGGCTTTTAGGATAGTTAAAGCACTAAAAGGTCATTAAGTAGATCAAAGCTCACGAGGTGGTGCTAGGGAAACATTTAGCCTTGGCGTTATATACTTAATATACAGCTTTGCGCTTCTTCCACGAGGTTGCATACATGTCGCAACATATTACTGGAACTGGTTTCATTTCGTTACAAGTTTTTAGTATTTTAATACTAGGAAACAGAATTTCAGAACAAACTTTGCTGCTACGAATATGTCATCATCTCTCAAGAGATGTCACAAAGAATTTAGGAAATGGCGTGAGCGTGTGTGGTAAGCATACTGTTTTCAAAACGACAAAAGACTTTTCTTTGTTAAAAAAGGCAGAGAATTACTTAAGAAAATGATGTTTATTCACATTAACGGCTGCAACGGACAGGGTGAGTGTCGGTTGACTTCCAGATTTTGCATGCACCCCCACCGGTCTTAAGCTCTACATGTAAATACAAGCTTTATGGCAAGGTGACGAGCATAACTACAATGGCTGTTTGCAATTTCAAGGTCTGTCGGCACTGAACACACAGTGTTACCTAGCTGTATTTTGATGATAGCTGGCTAGCTAAGGAAACAGTGGGTTCTAACTTTGAAGTTGCTGGCATTGAGGTAGGTAGACAGTACCACAGTCTCAACTGGCCCAACTAGAGATGTGGCTATCCTGCCGAGCTTTTTGGCGAATTATGCTTTACACTGATTAAACCATCGAAGTAATGTTTCTATAAGTACCTTTTGCGCACAGAGGTACACCTTAGGAGGCCGTTGATATCTTCAACTCTTCCCGGCTCGAGCAAATACTACTGCAAGCAAACTGTTTTCAAGCAGTTATTCATTCTGTTGCCAAAATTGGAAACTAGCCATTTTTACACTGCTCGTGCCATGTAGCATGACATCATGTCCTACCAAGAAGCGTCGGGATGTACAGCAACCCTATCGGATGACCACTGTCCCTACTGAGGCCAGTTGAGATGGTGGTACTGTCTACTGTATGGGGCTTGTATTCCATAAACACTAATCCGTACTAGTGATTATGTTTTTCTTCAGATTATTATAAGTAGATCCTTTCTACATTAGCACCACCTTCAGTTGGGAAATATCAAATCATCCATTGTCTATGTTTTGTTGTTGTGTTTTATGTGACTGTAATGCCATGCATACAGTGACATACTTTGATTTTTCGAAAAGGTAATATTTTCATCCGCTGATGGGAACTTCACAATATTCTACACTGATGAAAATCTGGATAGTTAAAGCTAGTCTGTCTTCATGATGCTAATTTTTAGAAACAGTGAGCTCTTGAACTGTGGAGTACTGTTTGCATTTGTGGCTAAATGTTTTTAAAAATTTCAGTAATCATAACAAAGTGATGATTTGTATGAAAGGATAAGGTTCTTTGGCTTTATTTTAAAAATGGTGTTCAGACGCCTGACGTGAACATTGTGTTGTGAGTGAGTGAAGTTCTCTTTTCTGTTAGTCTGGAAACTGCTGCACTGAGCTATTCCTGCAACAAAAACGGTATACCACCGACTAAATATATTCTTATAAATGTGCCATACTGCAAAGCAGTGTGAAAGCTGATGAAATGCAAACTCTTCCCTGTGACACGTTAATGTAACCACTGTTAACAAATTTTTATTGTTTTTGTATGTTTGAGCTTGCTTTGTATGTACTTCGTATTACGAACTTCAAGTATTATTAGTCGCATTACCATTTAGACGGCTTTGTCCAGGTGAGGTTTGTCCGAAAAATAGTGATTAAATTTGTACCTGGTGTTGTGTTATTGTGCATGGTAAGACAATTTGATGGCATACAGCTTGCCTCAGACATGCAAAATGACATCAATTGTCAGCTTCAATATAGAAAGGAAATTGAGTGTTTTAATTTTCATGTTTTCTGTGTCGTGTCATCCGTTTGTTTACTTATTTCAGTGCTTAATAACGAAAGTCTTGATAACAACGACCCCTATAATCCAGCTGACATAGTGGAATCGTTAAGAGCTCATAGATGGATCATTAACTCTGACGAGCAGGTAAGTCAATGCAACCAGTCTATTTTTATGCGTCCACATAATGTCTGGTTGTATATTGCCGTCTGAGCCTCCGCTGCTGTATCTCCTAAACCCTTGCAGGATCTTAATGAGATTTGTCAGATGTGTTCCTATGATACTGACGATAGGTGACTACGAGATTGATCTGACTACTGCTGTGCCCCCTAGTGACAATTTTATTTTTTACGTTTGCCTCTTTGTCTTTGAACATGGTTTTTCATGAAATTTGGCCAACACAGGGGCCAATGTGACAATGCAACCCTGGACTTTGTTTGGATGTCTGGTAAAAATCTCAACTGGCCACTGAGCCATCATGCTACATCTAAGTTAAATAATGTTAATCCTTTCTGGGATATTTGTGAAAATTTGCAAGGGTTTTCCTACAAATGTGAATTGGGTTGCCCATGACTTAGGACAGCTTTTACTACACTAGTGGCCATTCTAATTTTTAATTTTGTTTCTGCATCCTCAAGAGTTCCTTGATGATGGTTTTTCATGAAATTCGACAAACAAGTTTCTCGATGATAGCCCTTTCCATTTTGGGATGGATTTGACATGTTCTGCTCCATCTAGAGGCCATTTTTAATTATTTTTTTCAAGTCTGTTTTTGTCGTCTGCTTCAGTATCCACAAAACCACTCAAAGAATCATTATAAATGAAAATTGGCAGATGTGTTCCTACACACAAGAGGCCGACTGACATTTTATTTTCAGATGAATCCAGTTATTGTAGTGCCCTCTAGAGGCATTTTTGGCTATATATCCTAATCCCCTTTGCAAAATCTTTTACAAGTGTATTCCTGTTAACTTGACAACAGACGGACATATCTGATTACTGCTTTTCATCCTAGTGCCATTGTATCTTCTTTCATGTTTGCTTCTGTCTGTATCTTTGGAATTTCTTGACAGCGACTATAAGTCAAGTCTATGAAATATAACTTTCCTTTGTCCTCCTACTGTTTACAATATATCATTTTTTAACTGCTGATAGTCATTTGTCACCTAACTACTGAATGTTCTTTTGTCATTTTTTTCTGAACAGGATGCCCATGAACTATTCCACGTGTTTACGGAAACTTTGTCTGAGGAGATCTCTCAATACCCCAGTGTAGTGTCAATCCTGGATGTCAAGTCACTGCAGGTATTTTTAGAGTCTGTAACTTTCGGTCAAAATCACCTGAGTGAATATCATTTATTTTTAAGGATATGCATGTGCAGATATCATCAAACCTGGTTTGAGAATTTCATTCTTGTGTTGTTTTTAATAGTTTTTACCATGGATCATAGGCAACAGATTTGCAACTCCGATATTTTCTTATGAAACTCAACTTCTGGATAGTGAGCAGACAATGTATATGCCCGATGTAAAACTATTGAATAGTGTTAGTCGGGATTTTGTACTTTGGGAATACACAGACCTGGTGGCCCATGTACTATATAGTCTATGGTATAACATGATGCGCGCATGTGTCTTAACTGATATTATTTGATCACCAATGGTCACTGATTCTTTCCTGTCAAAGTGATTACAATTTTTTTTATCATTGCCTTTTAGACAGAATTCAATGTCTTAAAGTATTTCAAATCACTGGTCACTGAGCTTAATATGCTATTCCTCCTACCAGCGTACTGCCACACATAGTCAGTCTGCCAAGTCAGCCAGCACCAGACAGCAGTGTTCTTTACCTGTACTCCCCTCCAGAACAGAATGTAATCACCCATTTAAAGGTGCCTTGGCCAGCCGTCTGCAGTGTTGTCGTTGTGGTCACAAGGTATGTGTAGAATAGATGTGGTCCTGTTAATGTTGTCATAGTCTTTTGGAAACGCCAAAATAAAGATGACCTACTGCTAAATGTTGAGAAATGTTCGAAGTGCACGCTGGTTCTATCCCAAACCTTGTGATGTGTATTCAGATTTTAATTTACAATTAGCCATAGTCAGATTTGAACAAGACTTTGTATTTGAGTTGTGTGCTAATATGCTTCTTTTCCACTTACAAACGAAATACGAAAATTATAAAATAAGATTATCAACTTGCATAAACTCATCTCAAAAATTCCTTTCTATGAAAGCACTTATTGCTTTCTACCATCAAAAGCTAATGAGAGATCAGCTGCCATAGTTACGTAGTTGCTTTTTGACCCTCAGTTCTGCTTGCTGATGCTTCTCAATACTCTGATTGGCCACTTTAAATTAGTTTCCTGCTCCTAAATACTCTGATTGGCTGCTTTGAATTGGTGTCTTGCTTCTGAATGCTCTTGTTGGCTACATGGCTACTTCAGTATCCTCTATCGTATAAGGTTGAAAGGTCTTTATCAGGGAGCCCCACACTTAACATAATGTCCACACACTGAGTAAGATTTGGCAAAATTCCCTGGTTGCTTAACAGGAACTGAGGTCGCCAAAAGGAGGAAACCTTGGGGAATTTCAAAAGTCCTGGTCCCTACAAACCATGCATTGTTGGTAGCAGCCAAAAATGAAATATTAAATGAAATACCCAAAGTGGAATACTGTGAATTCAGCAAATGTCTGCTGGTGCTAACAAGATTGCCAGACAGCATGTATTTTATTTTTTTAGTCAAATGGAATATTTGAAGTCTCACGTGCTCAATAATGACCAATCTCCTCTCAGCACCTAGTATCCCATGCAGGCGTACCTCCTAAGGCAGAAGCAGATAATCTGCATGCATTACATATGCATGAATTATAAACAGGACCCTTCTTATTTTTGTCAAGCTATTACGTCTTCTGTCGCTTTGCTTCCTGAAGTTTTTTGAATGTCTGTGTGGTGACTTTGGCAACCTGGGATTTTTACCAGTTCTCCAGCAAAGTCTGAGGTCTCATTGACGACCTGCAGGTCACCAAATTGAGCCCTGCTTTAGACAATTTTATGTAATTGAAAAGTCTGTTTTATCATTGAAGTCGAATTATGCTCCTTTTGATTTTCCACCATCAATATCAATAAAGGCCCCCTCTGTAGCTCATTAGGTCTACAACAGCTAATAATGCCTATGACTAGAATATAAATCGTGTCTGTCAAGTAGACGCTATTCATTTTGTGTGGTATGTTGTATATGGCTCATTTTCATAATTTCCATATTCCTTCTTTTTGCAGTATCCCGTGAAATTTGATAGTTTCGACAGCTTGTCTCTAAGTTTGCCAAACAGTGCAGTGGTAAGAAAAACGCGTGTGTAATAAAGTTGCAGCAGTAGTGAACTTGAGTGCTTTCTTCCAAAAATCATGTTTCGGTTTAGGCCACTTGCTGTTATAAAATTGGTCTCATATTGGTCCTTAGTCAAATTTGAGGTGATTCAGGGCTTGGAAAGAACTCTCTCATTTTGTTATTTCTTCAGATCAGGCTCGTAAAACTTAATTGGTTTGGACAGAAAACATAATCCATCAGTTCGTCTGTAGCCCAGAGGTCTCTTCAAAACTGAGGATTAATAAAATAAGACTACTTCTATAAAGCTAAGTGACACAAGTCAGAACTCATTTTTTGACAGAAGGCATAGGTTTAACGCCGACACAGTATTCTGTGTGGTGCTAAATTATTCTCTTTTGATTATTGGTATTAAGTGAAAAACATAAAGCTATTATGGTATAGGGGAGTTCATGCGATAAAAATCCTGGGTAAATACCTAGTAAATGCATACCTTCTTTAGGTAGAATCATTGTTTCTTTAGTGCCACTTAGAGAATTCGAAGCTCCTCGTCTGCACAGACGGCCACCATTTTCACAGCCAGGTTTTAAAAATTGAATTATGCCTTCTAAGTTGAATTGGTTAGGAAATAGATTATTTTATTAAAAATAGACTGAAAGAGCTCCATGCCATGGGAAACTTCTTACCTTGGCCCAAGTTTTCTCAACTGATTTTGGTACAAACTATATGACTCATGATTGGAGAAAATTAAAACATGACATGCAGTATAAATCACAGTGATTTTTGA
This sequence comes from Phoronis australis, assembly GCA_002633005.1. Lineage (NCBI taxonomy): Eukaryota > Metazoa > Phoronida > Phoronidae > Phoronis > Phoronis australis. The sequence goes on from NMRA01000172.1 coordinate 124,273, forward strand.
TGACTGATTCATTATAATTGCTATGCAATCTTTTGTTTACATTCTAATCACATTTGTTCCATTTGTCATGTGACTGTACCTGGATTATAAAAGCTATTGGTTATATTACTTCATGGTCATGAATGAATGATCGGGCAAAGCTCTGTTTCAGTATCCTTTTACTTTGGACCAACTGCTCAGGCGTTTCGTCTCCACGGAAACAGTTCCAAGTGTTAACTGTGAACGTTGTTCTAAGGCTCGACATACCTCAAGTGCTCCTGAGGTTTCCAGGGCTACACAGATTCCGTTTTCTAAGAGCCTTGCTATTGGAAAGGTCAGTAGACTATGCAGGTTATGTCAACTGCTGATTGGTGACATGTCAACAGTGTGTAAACTACATAGAACTTCTTTAATAGTTTTTATTTACAATTCCGTCTGTTCATGTCAGTTGTGATTACAACACATTAACCTAAACAGTTGAATCTGGAAATGCTTTTCAATTATCGTTCATTTTCTGGTAAGTGTGGTAATTTTTGTTTTGAATTTCAATCCAATTTCACTCTAGCTCCATACACTGGATTTTCCGATTTTCCTGCTGTTTTTGTTGGTGGTCTAAGGCCTGTCATTTGTAGTTTGGTAGTTCTTGTAAACATGCAATGCAGCTGCGACAGGAGCTGCATATTTTGAAATTATTACCAGCCTAATTGTTAAAGGGTTAGTACTGGTCCTAAAAATTCACTGTCTGCAAAATTGTTATCGTATGTGAATCATGACAAAAAAGAGGAACATTTTCTGGGTGATTTATCGTTCTACAATTAAAGAGGCTCATGTGATAGAAATAGTTTTTGTGACCTGAAATTCAACTGCAAAAAATGCTTTTTGCATGAATAAAGTCAAAATAATGACAAAAAAGATGAAAAAAGATTAATCTGGAAATCAAATAAGAGGAAATTGAAACCAAAAAAGAGGAAATCCTCTTAAAATAGGAAAATTCCAAGCCCTGCAGATGGTCAAACGGTTAAGCCAACTACAGCTCTAGGTTTATCCAGTTTCTTCACATGATCGTGAGCAGCCATGCCGTCTCCATGGACTCGACATTATTGGCAAAGAGTCTAATGGGCACTGACGGAAGATCAAGGAATCTATTAAGATTCATACTCGACGCACCCCGTTGAACCATAGCCTAGGTGGCAACTTATATCCCATGTACTGTCTACTGCTACTTAACAATGAAAGCGCGGCTGGTATCTCAGTCGCTGACAAAAGCTGATAGTATATGCTAAAGAAACGTATTTACTTGTTTCAAATTGATTTCAGTTACTATGTCTCCTTTTTCTTATTGCTTAAGGCATGTTCTTATAATGTGTAGTCATTTAAAATTTTAGCATGTGTTTTTCAAAGAACAGATATAGATTAAAATGTTATTAAAAAAATTTCTGTACTAACGTCTTTTTGATGCTTTGTAGTTGCCACAATGCCTGTGCATTCACATCCAGAGGACGGTGTGGCTCGACAATGGCATGCCTATGAAGAGGTTTGAACATGTGCAATTCCCGGAGATTCTCTCTATGGATGACTATGTACATCATAAGTGTTCTCAGAGAACTGTGTATGGGGGACTACTGTTTGGTGGCAGGGCCTCCTCTGAAAGGTAGAGATTTTGTTGGGAGTTAGAAACTAGTCGTCTTAACTTGATGTTTTGATTTTCGATCTCTGGGACCTACTGACGTCAGCATAAAGTGTAAGATTATGTCAAAACAAACCTACAACATATACACACCATTGACACAGCTCCATAACGAACCACTATTTTTGCCAGTTTGTCGCTATTTTAATAGACATCTGCATTGTATTGTTGAGTCGAATAAAACGTGCCCACATTTTTCGCAATTGCATAGAGAAGTTACTGGGTCAAAATCAATGTTGCGCTGTCAAGTACTTATTTCAATCAAAGTCAACAGGGTTTCACGAACACAATCATCATCATATTCTGAAAGTTTGGTGCAGATCCGTTGCCTGCTTTTAGTTATTAGTTAATCTGACAAGCTTAACACTGCAACATTCAAACATCAGTCAAGAATCTGGTAAACCTAATAGACCTGTTCAGGACTTGAAATGACATGTGGTTCTACAAATAGCTTTATGCAATTGAAATAGTTTTTGTTTATTTGTAAAATTTATTTGCTAGAAACATTTTTGTATGAAAAAGTAATGAAAGACAAAAAAGGAAAAAATGAAATCGAAACTACGTAAGAGGAAATCTTCTGAAGAGGAAAGCACAAGCCTCACCTAATGAAGTTGTGGTAGAAACTTTCTGTATTCTATTTGTCAGGTATTTGGAATGTGAAACAGGGAAAAGTGTAATCAGGTTGCCATCCAGTCTTGCTATCTGAACCCATTCCCCTATCTCATTCCCCAATTTTCCCTCGAGTAACAATTGTTTGGCGATCTGTAGTTGCCAAAATGGGCTTGTGATCAGAGCCAGTTTGCATGAAACTTCATAGGTCTCATTGCTGAATGTTGCCAAATTGGGTCTTTCAAAAATTGGAAATAATGGGGAATGGTATAATGTATGTATTGTTATGAAGTGTACAGCTTTCATGCAGCCAAATTTAGGAAACTTGTTGCCTTTTACAGAATTCCATCTCAGGTTGGCATTCCTGTTACGCCCAATGCTGGTCTGGTCAGTGGTATTAAGACTCAGCAGACGGACTCCAGTCGTACAGGACAGGTATTGAATAACACGTCCAGTGAAGAGACTTGTCAACTAGCTGGACAGGAAGTTGGAGTGAAAGGTGATACTCTTGATGAAATATCCGGCAGTCAAAAACTGTGCCACAGCTTGCCAGTGTCTGGTCAAAGTGTACCATCAGTTTTATCATTACCGGCAGAGAAACTGGGAAATGAAATGACACAGCGCTGCATGTCCCAACAAGAAAAACTCTATCACCTGGTGTCTGTAGTTTGCCACATGGGTGATGTGTTGTCTGGACATTTTATCTGTTATCGACGCACACCTCCAGTCGGTGGAGAGCTGAGTAGGATTTGGCTGAGAACGTCAGATGAGTTAGTTACGAGAGTGGATATCTCCGAAGTATTGATGTCAACTGCTTACCTACTGTTTTATGAAAAAATGACTTGAAAGGAATGTATGCAGCTAATGTCTCTCTTCCTCACATTGAGGATCCATGTTGGAACAACCTGTTGTACTTACTTGGTGAATAAAATAAATAAGTTAACTGCATTATTTATTTGAATGAGCCAAATTCAAATTTCATACAACAACTTAACACCACAATACAAATTTTGTAAAACAGTACGCCTGGTCCGCTCAGTAATAACTAATAATCTGAACCACGAAGTTCATAACAACATAATAAATGTTAGTAAGTTATGCTAACAGAAAGATAAAAGGAGTTTTGTTGGCTGGATACGAAGTACCTCAGAATGACTGGATGTTTCAAAATCTCCCTTGAAGAGAACACCAGTGTGTAACATACATTGGTGGAGGTGTCACTCACTCCTACTGGGGTGGGAGTGACTTGATGTTTCAAAATCTTCCTTGAAGAGAACACTAGTGTGTGACATACATTGGTGGAGGAGTCACTCACTCCTACTGGGGTGGGAGTGACTTGATGTTTCAAAATCTCCCTTGAAGAGAACACCAGTGTGTGACATACATTGGTGGAGGAGTCACTCACTCCTACTGGGGTGGGAGTGACTTGATGTTTCAAAATCTCCCTTGAAGAGAACACGAGTGTGTGACATACATTGGTGGAGGTGTCACTCACTCCTTCTGGGACGGGTTACACATCACACAAGATCCATATTTTTTTATTGATTTGTTTTTTAAAGGTAATCCACTTTCATACTTCCATAAATGTCAAACATGTCTGGCACTTTCGTATTTTCGGAACCAAAATCTTTTGAAACTTGGGGGGTCCATTCAATTGCATTTGTGGAATTGTATTATTTGCCTAACTTTGCACATTAACCTAACAGGGCAAGCTCATTTCAAGATGAGAGCTTCGCACAGAAGCCTGTGTTGTACACGGGACACCCCAATCTTTTCATAACGGAATGAAGATCACTAACTCAATTTGAAAATGTATTTTTTTACGATACTTCACATACCCAAAATTTCCAACGATAGATAGAAAAACCCACAACTTTTGCAATCACTACTGTGTCCTTTGCTATTGATATCAACCAGCAACCCAAAGTTAAAATTTTGTGTCCTCCAAACATGTCAGTCTCTAAGTAAAACCTAATAACCTGTGAATAACAGTTTCTGTTAACAATCACCTGTTTCAGGTGTCAATGAATCAACACAAGACGATTTTAATTAATTGCGTGTGGTAATTCCATTGAAATGGTGATGTGTAGATATTATCAAGAGATAACAGCATGAGTGAGGTATGGTTAACACAACAAACGCACCATAATTCAAACATCTGTGAAAAACAAAGTACATCACAACAGGGCTGTACCAGATTACCCAGTGACAATCTCATAATTACCCGCAATGTTGTAATATCCGTCAAGCACTTATGTAGTGCCACGGTTTTCACACCATTGGAGTTCCACATGTTCTTTTTTATATTCTTTACGTCAAGGTCTTCTTTGCTCTATTGCACTNATGTTAGTAAGTTACACTAACAAAAAAGATAAAAGGAGTTTTGTGGGCTGGATACGAAGTACCTCAGAATGACTGGATGTTTCAAAATCTCCCTTGAAGAGAACACCAGTGTGTGGCATACATTGGTGGAGGTGTCACTCACTCCTACTGGGACGGTTACACATCACACATGATCCATATTTTCGTTTTGATTCGTTTTTTAAAGGTAATCCACTTTGATACTTCCATAAATGTCAAACATGTCTGGCACCTTCGTATTTTTTCGGAACCAAAATCTTTTGAAACTTGGGGGGGGGTCCATTCAATTGCATTTGTGGAATTGTATTATTTGCCTAACTTTGCACATTAACCTAACAGGGCAAGTTCATTTCAAGATGAGAGCTTCGCACAGAAGCCTGTGTTGTACACGGGACACCCCAATCTTTTCATAACGGAATGAAGATCACTAACTCAATTTGAAAATGTATTTTTTTTACGATACTTCACATACCCAAAATTTCCAACGATAGATAGAAAAACCCACAACTTTTGCAATCACTACTGTGTCCTTTGCTATTGATATCAACCAGCAACCCAAAGTTAAAATTTTGTGTCCTCCAAACATGTCAGTCTCTAAGTAAAACCTAATAACCTGTGAATAACAGTTTCTGTTAACAATCACCTGTTTCAGGTGTCAATGAATCAACACAAGACGATTTTAATTAATTGCGTGTGGTAATTCCATTGAAATGGTGATGTGTAGATATTATCAAGAGATAACAGCATGAGTGAGGTATGGTTAACACAACAAACGCACCATAATTCAAACATCTGTGAAAAACAAAGTACATCACAACAGGGCTGTACCAGATTACCCAGTGACAATCTCATAATTACCCGCAATGTTGTAATATCCGTCAAGCACTTATGTAGTGCCACGGTTTTCACACCATTGGAGTTCCACATGTTCTTTTTTATATTCTTTACGTCAAGGTCTTCTTTGCTCTATTGCACTACTCGTCCATCCAATGTGAGCAATGTATTACTGCTGTGCTGTGGGCTGTAACTACGATGGGACAAAGTTGGATAAACTCGACAAAATATATTCCGTGGAAGCATGATGTTCATTTATTTGCCTTCTTGACATCAAAGACAAGACAATGTGGAGATAGTGGATAAAACAAGTTTGTTCTCCATTCTTCAATATGTATTTCGGTAGTTTTGATATAAAATCAGAAATATTTACGCGCGCATACACCGTGGCGGTTTCCGACATAAAATGTGCCTGGCATTCCAAAACAAGGCAGGCACTTTCATACCCTTGGCACAGAGGAAGAATTCTTGCTGTGTAATCTGGGACAACCCTATTAAAGCATGGTATAAATACGATTTGTAGCACAACAAAATTGTTGAAATTAAGACTAGAGATACAATGTATTGCAAACAAACATCTAGGTAAAAAAAACTAACTACAAGACTTTTACTAGCTCGCTTCAATATAGAACATTTTAAACACGAAACAGACGAATTGTAATAAATTTACATTCAACAAGTGAAATGGGTCAAAATAATCATACTCACTGACAAAATCTAAAACACATGAATGACAATAAAACTAATGAATGTTGCAGTCCTTTGTGATACACATTTTAACAGATTAAGCAGTTTGTTAACATCAAAACTTTCTACTATAACAGGAACAACTCACTGGCACGTTAAAGCTACAATTCCCAACAATTAAACTTCACATTCAAAACGTGCTTACACTACCTTAATTAGGTCAACTCGAAATTGCAAACTTCAAACTGGAATAAGTATAATTAACAGTGGTGTATCTTGTTAAGGCAATGAACAAACTCAATTCAGTCCATAGTTTTATCATGTAGAATTCGAAATACTACTACAACAAAAGTTCCACCCCAAAACGAACTAAGACTGGACAAAGGTATTCAAACGTGATCTGCATGGGGATTTAAAGTGAGATTGTGAACATTCCAGGCTCACAACGATCATTGCTGATATAAAGGAACATGTATTAATGGTCTGTCTTCGATTTTTGTTTTTGACAGAACATTCCTTTAGTTATTGTCCAGTTGTTACTGGGCTTCGCTCAAAATTCGTTTTCCTGAACATTGTGAGCAAATTGTAATTGTGATACACTGACGACTAATTTGGTGAAAAAACGTTCAGCAAGAACTTGGAATTTTCCTCTTTCCCAATCACCAAAAATTTGTCTAGAATTTAATTCTAAAAACGGACGTACAGATCCCTAATTAATCCTTAATTATTTTGTACAAAAACTCCCATCACTTCTGATAAGTCGGGTAAAACATGCCCGCATTTTGAGAACCAGTTTTCTCTACTGGATACTGGGCATCAAACTGGTTCTCAAAGTGGGAGCACATTATATCCGACTATTGCCTCTTTCTCATATGCCAGTTAGCCAGCAAGATCACTGCAGACATACACACACAGGACTGCATAGCCTGCCCAATGACACCAACAGATGCCAATCACTCCTGTCAAAAACAACATACGGCCAATCAGATGCTAGATCATCGATCTGCTTCTCCAGCACCCGCCCCATTGATCTTGTACGTCTCCTCCTCTTCAGATTCAGTCTCCTCACTGTCACTTCGTATGTCTTTTTGAACCTTGCACAAACACAATTATCAGACGCATTAGTTTCGTCAAGTGTTATCATAATTAAAGACTAAAGCCAATGTTTTCAGGTTAATTTCAAAATAATAATACAGATTACGGGTTACCTTAGACATATTTCAATGTAATTAGTGTTCCTTTACCCTTATTAACAACACATGCAACACTACTGAGATGACTAGCAAGTTGGGCTCCATGAGTTCTGAGTTATATTCCACTGAGCAAATAAAATGACCAATTGAACTTGCATTGTGTCTAAAGGTCTGTAAGGTGTAATACCATCAATTTAAGACACCGTAAGGTGGGAGATTCTAACATTACCTGCAACACTGAACGCCTTGTTCACGTAGAACACAATGAACAATTCAGTACCAATTTTCAATCTTCCACAATAGACCTTTCTAAGTTTAAGTTTGACCATCAAAATATGTATGTAACTTGAAAACAACACTTCTCAGCATTTTTGGAGTTTCAGTTGACAGATGATCACATTCAGCGCCCCCTTCCGACATTCACTACGCCAAGCACTGGTCATTTTAACCACAGCCAATTAAGGAAGTAACTGGGAATTCTGGGTTGAGGGAGAGACATTTTGTAAGTTTAATATTACACTTTTACTAAAGATGTCTGAATTTTTAAGAGCAGCTAACAACTAGCCATAAGAACTGTTCGCACAAATGAACTGTTGGACACGTTTGTCTTTTAAACTGCTTTACAGAGCTCATTAGCTGTCAAGTGATCTGTCACGAATTTAAAACAATCACTCAGTCAGCAAAGTTTGGTTCACTTGTACTGGTACTAGTCATAAAGCAAGACTTTGTACACATATACCTTAGCAAAGTCATATGTGTGCGTTTGAAACCAGAACTGAGAGCACTTAAGTGAGAACAAAACTGAAACTACAACCAGTACAAACTGTCTCTCACGTCACGCCAGATCCACCAATCGCATGCAGGAATTGTTGTTATACTCATCCACCAGGGGTCAGACATGCATTAGCTGCCATAGTGACGCCTTGTGTGAGACTTTGTACAGATGCTGCCTAAGAATAAGGACTAGCTGCGCTCTAGGCATGCATGCTGGGAGACTGTTCTATGCGAAAACAGTGAGCGCAGCAGAGATTCATAAAGAAACATTGAACAATATAGGCTTGATGAGGACACAACCACATTGTCTAGAGGTAACTTGTCAAGCCCCGGTAAAGAATGAGTCGAAGTGTCAATTACAAATCAACAACCACTAAGCAACAAGCCATGGTCTTCACTAAGGGAAAACATGTCGCGGCAATCCTATTATCTGTTCTATGTCAGGCAGCAGAGTCATTTGTGCGCGGTTTAAAAAAAACTGCAAAATGCAGTGAAAGCTCAATACATGTCAGTTTGGTAAAGCCAGCTGCAATACCTTGTCAGCCACTTATAATGCAAACAGTGAAAAGCAAGCAACGTATGAATTCAAAAAGATGAATCCAATGTCAACGTGTCAACCTAATAAGACGAGAGCACCCTGTTAAACGCAGTCTTGACTTAACAGGCAGAGGTATGAGACTAGTCACGCGTTGAGTGCACGTAGTACAGAGAGCAGACTATGGGTCAGACATGGCGGGATATGGCTTCTCAGAACAGTAAATAATACCTTGTGAACCACGGCAAGATAGGCGATTCGTAATATCATATAGTACCACATTACATGCAGTACTTGAAGCAGGCCGAGGAGAATTTGGTAGCCGAACAGGGAGCTGTACGGGCCCAAAATGGCCTCGCTCTCGACCCAGACGCTATACTGCACCCTGCGAATTAAAGAAGGCACAAATACACTCAGTCACCAGGACATGGCCCTGTCGACAGGACATGACCCAGTCGGCAGGACATGACCCTGTTGACAGGACATGACTTGACAAAACACACCAAAGTATGGTTCTGGCTTAAAAAACGAAAAGGACATTTTATCAAGTCATGCGAAAGTTAATTTCAAAAGATTCAGCAATTTAGAACTCGAGTGGGAATTAATTTGGTCTCGCAGAAATGCAATCATTTACAGGGGGAGACAACACGGTGTGTTGGTGACGTGTTTGGGGGCCATGATTAAAATATTCTCACATAAAACTATGAAACAAAAGCAGTAATAGTCAAAAGGGTTCTTCAGGATGTGGCAAAAGATCAAATCTAAAAAAGCAAAACCTGAATTACAGGCTACAACCATACAGAACAAGGACTGTATCATTCTTAACTGACACCAAAAGAGGGCACTCAAAGATGTCTTGAATGCTTTCTGCTAACGATCAATCTGAAACACGAAAAATATTTTGATCATCAATGTTCATCTCACAGAAGACATATATAACTAAAACTAGAGAGAAGTACGCATTCTACGGAGTGAGTCAAACATGCAGACAGCGCTCTAGAAGCATGCAAGCATATCCAAGAGCTCATGAACCCTTGACAGGTGAACCACATGCAAAGAAGTTACACTGAAGCAAAGCATGCTGGGACACTTCATCAGTAAGCTAACTATTGAAGGTAAGCACAAACACACACCCAAACACATACTAACAGAGAGAGAGTGTCATGTGACTAAAGTCATCTGACCAAGAGAGATTCACTACATTGTGGGGTTAGCTAGAAGTGAGAGATGTTATTTTCAAGTTATTAGTTAAAATGGTTGGCACAACAAAAGTTGAAATGTGTTTGTGCATCGTGGCAAATACCGGTACCTCATACGGTAATAGTTGCTGCCGGCAGCATCTCATCACAGAGGAGAGCTGTGCGTAAAACAACATAGGACAACAAACACTGAAGATTATAAACACATGAGACACCGGAGGATTCAATCATCATTTAAAGTGCTCTGCTACTATCAAGACATTAGTTAAGTTTCGGATGTTTATGATTTCTAAGGAAACACAGTGCTCAACTCAATATCGTTTCCAGAATTATCTACAATTAATCCGATTATGATGCCCAATTCTCAGCGGGTGCGAGACTCCTTCTCATTTTACTATTGAGGAAAGGAACTGCATAGAAGTACAGGTAGTATATACCTTGCCATCGCAAATAGCTTTTATGCATATGCGCATAATGAGGACGAACCATACAGTATGTAGGATGAGCAACAATATCAACAGAGAGTTGTATAGATAGTACACGTTGCAGAAGGCCACTATAATATGAGCTTCGTTCAGTGAACTGGCTATTACTCTGAAAAACGAAACAACAACATTAGTGTATGGCCGCGTTAAGTCTTACCGCGGCGGCAGTAGTTGTGCAGGATAATAGGTGGCACAAGGGTCTGAGAGAGAGCTCTCGAGTGGCCAGTTTCACAAGAGAAGCCATCGTTAAGATTTCATGCACGCATTTTATTAGCAGATGGAATTACTATGGACTATATTCACACAGAAAAGACGTTGAATCTTTGCGAAAAAGCAAAAAACAACCACAGCACACAACTTTGAATCTGAGGAAGAGGACAATTAAGTTTTACTATTGCTTTTGTCAGACATCTGAACATACCAAATTATTCGCTTACAAGTCTCGCATGCAGCAAATTGGAATGTTCAGTAAAAATAATCACAGACTAATTAGCAAAGGAGATGAAAAACGATATCAGCTCGAAACGGCCTTACTAAACTAGCAATCTACGACACAAACACATTCAAACATGCTGCTTATGTGATAAATGGCAGGGTATTGTAGAGTAACTATCACTGACTCATTGCGTAGATGAAGAAATACTTTCAACCACAACTTCTTCAGCAGCGTTGCCATGGATATATTACCATTAAATTAGTTGTGAGGTAAGCAAACAGAAAACAGCATTAAACTATCAAAGTAAAAAAGAGAGGCTTGCAATTCTCATTAGACAATGTTTCACAAAAATGATAATTGTACAGTTCAACTTAATACACAGTGTAGCTTATATTTGTTTACCTGTGAGCTGAGGATGGTTGAGTTGCAACAAAAATGCATACACACTGTACTAAAAAATTGTGATGGCAAAATGCTCTAATGACCAAGAACGATCACCATGCAACTATTTAGAGCAGAGACCTCTTTTGGCTTAACTGGAGGTATCTAAGTCTAACATTAGGATACCGCAAGAACACTGTCACTGCAGAATTATATAGGAACCAGGAATAAAGTAAGCTTTCACAAGTGTGGACGAAGATGTAAAGTTACTGCCTTCAGCAAATTTGTCCTGACATCAATGAAAACCAAGGAACAAAAAGGAACTGCACGTAACAAAACAGTGCTGACAAGAGAGATAATTAGATTGGTTTGGATAGACAAAATTTAAACATAATACACTTGACTTAACATGACAGATGAAATAGGCTGCTTTAGCAGTGCTGTGGTCAATAACAACATCCATGCTGTATATCAGTCATTATCAGCCAAGACCAGGGTTAAAGTAAGCAGTCACGGTAGACATACAGATGCTATTACCCTGTTGGCAAATCAATATCATACAGGAAATGCTATGAACAGCACAGAAACCAATGGAGGCAAGTTTCTAGCTAGACTGTGTTGAACCAGAGGCATGGATAATATAAAGATGTCAGTTAACTGAGATCAAATTCTGATCTAAAGGAAGATTTTGACCGACGACAAGCAACTGTTAAAAGGCTATCTGCAACTGAGCGTGGACAACAGAGTCCATACTATGTATAGCCAGTCACAGGTCTGGTGCACAGAGTCCATACCATGTATAGACAGTCACAGGCCTGGTGCACAGAGTCCATACCATGTATAGCCAGTCACAGGCCTGGTGCACAGAGTCCATACCATGTATAGACAGTCACAGGCCTGGTGCACAGAGTCCATACCATGTATAGCCAGTCTCAGGCCAGATGCACAGAATCCATACCATGTATATCCAGTCACATGCCTGGTGCACAGAGTCTATACCATGTATAACCAGTCTCAGGCCAGGTGCACAGAGTCCATACCCTGTATAGCCAGTCTCAGGCCAGGTGCACAGAATTTAGAGTGAAACAGCATGCCAAATAGTTGGCAAACTATCAAGTGAAACAAACGGTTAGTCTTACATAGTGATGTCATTGAGAGAATCTAGTGCAAGGACATAAAAAGGTGGACATTTACGAGAAGCAACAGGGGATTCAAGCTTAATAAATTCAGGTCAAGGAACAAGTTGATAAAAACATCAAAAAAGCAGATAAAGTCAACTACATGTAGTTTCATCGACGCCAACGGAGAATGTGTTGAAAAAATTTAAAAAAAAACAAAAAAATTCCAACAGCCTTTTAATGAGAACAGCTAATGCTGACAATGGCAGGATACCCTTCAGACACGTTTGTCAGTCTAACTACTTGCACACAACAAATGAAGGATTGTCTTACTATTTCATCTGGTATCAACGGCAAACGGCACAGAAGACTGTTAGTCAGTGTCCTGGGCCCTGGGTCTGATCTTTTAACTCGAAATCGGACTCAAAATTATCTTTGTACCCTGCTTTTGTGTGAAGTCGAAATAAGTGTCTATTAGTCTGTGCTCGAGTATACCATGGTTTATGCATACGAGTTTCTAGTCCAAGTTTGTACTTGATGACCCCTCCATTTGTGCTACAGACCCCTCTAGTACAAACTCAAGATTTCAAGTAAAAACATGAAGTTTATAGTTCAGACTCGAAATTTTAGCTTTTATCCCGGGGTTATCCTGTGCAAACTAGGATTAGAAATTTATTCACATGAGCCATTCTGTACTCAAGCATAGAATATTAAACATGTATCTCGACTTCGCATACAAGTAGTATCAAAAACATCAAAAATAAGCTCAAATTCAAGTAAAAAGTGAAAAGATTAGACACAGTGCTCAGGAACTCAACACCTTGAGCACAAAATATTTGCTCAACAGTGCAGCAAGCAGCTAACCAAGAAAAACCTCAAAAGGGGACAAAAATGGTATGCACGTTTCATGCGGCTGTTACTGAAGATTAGATTGGCGAGGAGGGCACATTCTGATGTACAGTGTAGCACTGCACCAAGCAATCAGAAATGAGTCGCAATGACAACCATGTGAGAATATTTTAACAGGGCAAAACCAAAACACTTCCTCAGGGAGTGGAGGTTTTAGATAGAATGGGAGACTACAGGTGGTGTATGGTAACATATTAATACATAAGTTTAAAACAGATACAACTGACCTTTAGTATTCAAATCAAAAGAACGCAACACTTGAACTTTAATTCTGAATACAATTGAAGTGACTTAAATAAAGAGCCCAAATTAAACATTAAAATCAGAATTGAATAAGTTTTGTAACTATTTGACAACCACGGGCTATTTCATAAAACACTAGACATCAAGTTTGGGAAGTCACAGTTTTTAATTTGCGCTTTGTGACAGACTGATTCGGACAACTTTGGCCAAACCTACACTGCCATCCACAGCTGACTGAGGAGCGAGAGCTGAAATCAACGCTACTTACTTGTAGGGGAAGACAACAAGGCGGGTAACGAACCATAGGATGACAAAGACGCCGAAGAAGAAGTCACATAGTCTCTGCTTCCTAATGTACTTGCAGATTTTGGCAGCCTGCAGACAGAGAGAGCATGATGGTGAACAACGGTGTAGTATACACGGTAACAGTGATATCCACGGTAACAGTTGTGAAGGTCTTACTGAATTGTTCATTCCCTCAATTTTTTTATAGTTCTTAGCAGACTTTGTTAAAAAGCGGTATAAGACAGAGTATGTGTATAAACCGGTTGTCTTAAAAGTATAATAACAAACAAAATTGGAAGACAATTTGAAGAATGCATGCCTGGGATCCATGTTTGCCTAAAGAGAGGAAGATTGTCCCGTGTAAACATTTTAATGCAGTCGTGTATTTTGCAAGCACGGACATCATAAATTATTAATTCATGTTGCTTTAACATAATATATCTGGGGCATCAGAACATGATGTTAAATTGAACATTTCAAATAGGGATGTCAATGTAGTAACTATGCATTATCATAACAATCAAAGTAACAAAACAATGAATGCTAATGCAATACTTTGTACTCTGAAAATCAATGATGAATGAATTCACAGAATAATAAATAAATTCAAAGCTATCGACCCAGCAAACCCAATCTTATTTTAGTGAGTGCTAAAATTGTCCAAGTATGCAAACATTCTTATAGTGTTTTCTTTTTGTAAATTGTAGACATTTTGCTTTTTGAAAAGAAATAATACACGTGTGTACACAACTATGCAATCCCACCACATGTTCATGTTAAATTTTTCCAAATCACAATTTTCGTGACTGCTAATAACATCAAACTGTAGGCCAAGGTCAAGGTCAGCACACTGGTATAGTGAACAGCCAATATCATTTTTTTCAAAACTGTAACTACATGTACAGTACATGTTCATGTATCAGTTTTAAAGCGATGTAACATATGATAGAGCGATGCTCGAGTTTAGCAACGGCTGACATAATTACAATGAACATCTGTTGTCTACATTTTTCATATGGTGCGTCTTTTTAAGATATCACGTTTGTTTAGAATTCACCAGCTCCAACTATAGGAATAGAGCTTTTCCACTTGATTAAAATTGCCTGTCATGACAGGTGGACACAATTACAATAAATTCCACTTAAAATCAACCATCATAGCGTTTGCACTCTGCCGTCATGATGCGAAATAATGGGTCATTTTGTTAGGTTGTTTTTTTGCCTTGCATTATATTGGGATTATGATTAGCTATTTCATACCTGCATCCAGTAGTCGACAATGTCGTGAATGACAATGACCAGTGTGCCAATCCTGACAAAGTTGTTGACCCACGAGAAACACATGAGTAGAATGGTGCAGATGTGGTGGACAAACATCTCCCAGAAGTCCTGCAAGACAAGGCAGTACAGTGCACAGTGACTCCAGGTTAAAACTAAAGTGCTTGTGAACAAACACCTCTCTCAGACATCTTGCAAGACAAGACAGTACAGCACATGCCGACTTATAACTTGGGACTTAAATTATCCACCATATTCATATCTCTGCAATCGGGAAAACTTGTTTGTCTTCCCAGTGAGTGGAAAACCTGCAATTCTACTAGCACTCGGCACGAAATGTTGCATAAATGCGAAATTTCCTGCATTGGAAAGTTTCTCAACGAAAATGAAAAACAAAATTCTACTTGACCATAACACCACGGCCATCCAAGAGAAATGAATAACAAGGCCACTGTAGTAGGTTGTAAATGAGTCGTGAGCACAAAATTCCACCCAGAGAATTGGAAAAAAAACAAGAGCAACGCATAGCATTAAAATGCGCCCACGACTGCACTGCAAAGAGTACGCTTCTAAGGGAGTTTATTGGTATCATGCAATGTAATTAGATTATTTTGTCCAACGAGAATCAACAGTAGGGAGTACATAAAAGCCAATACACCTAACTCTCTCTCTCTCTTATTCCATCAAAAAACTGTCAAAGCCATTTTAAAAATAATTAACAAACAAGAAAATTCTAAAATGTGCAACAGGAGCAGACACCGTCGACCAATTTGTCAGATGATCAACTGGTGTTGGCACATGCCAGTCATAAACATTTGTAATAAGCTTTATCAAAATCTGTCCACCCATTTTGACAAAAATCAGTGGACAAGCAATATTTTGTCAAAAACTAAAACAGCTAAAAAGACTTGTCATCGAATTCCTCCCAAAATCACCTGGCACTTGCACACTCCAATAATTTATCTCTACATCAAGTTCCATGAAAATATGGCATCAAATGCCATTTTTACAAAACCGACTGACAGTACGAATACACGAGACCACTAAATTTTTGTGGGTCTATATAAAATGATGATCCTCAACAACTTAGAATACATAAAATGGCGTGGCAAAGGAAAAAACAAAATTCAAGTATAGACAAATTTTCCAACCCTGGCTTACCTTTCGTTTTACGTCCGAGAACTGCTTTATAAAAGCTGCCCAGTAAAATCCCAACTCAATCATGTAGTACCAATAGATGTCATTAGTAATAGGCTGCAAAAGAATGTCAACAAAATCAAAACTATGCTGGAGAAGAGCTCGATGATACACAATAACAACAATTTGAACCCAATACAACCAATGCCTTTCTTGCATGTAATCATACACTACCACATGAAGTACTACTAGACGTCCATTTTGTAAGGGGGTGCAGTGATACAACCACTTCATATCCAAAACTGTAAGCAGACGGGCATTATCATTCATCCATACTATTTCTGACTGTAAGCATGAGATCATGTCAGACATGGTGCGACTAGCCAAGATTTACGACTCTGTAGTTTTCTAACCGTGCGACAACAGTACCTGCGCTGGGTATCCTATCCAACAGAATTTTGTTGCTTGGAACCATGGTTTCTGAAAGACATAACAAGCTTTTTAAAACTGAGAATCTGTCAAAACAGCAAATGTCAGTAAATCAATAAGATAATCAAAAAGATCATTGATAAGATTATCAATAAGCCCATCAACACGAAGCACAAGATTGCATTAAGGTTGTGTAAGGCTATAGAAAAACTGAAAAGTTTGGCTGACTTCATCAGATCATTATATCTCAATAATGGCTCATAGGATTCGCATGAAACTTTAAGATACAAGGCTAAATATACTGTTCTCCATACCCTATTAGGAATTGTTTTTTAATTGCTCGACGTTCGCACGAGGGACTATAAAAAATATAACTGCCTTGACACATATCATTGGTGCACAAACACCCATCCCAATTAGCAATATCCCTCTAATGATTTAGACTCTATAGTTAAGATTTTAATTTTCACAAGGTTATCCGTTCCAGCAAACATGGTCAATACTTTTCAAAAATATTGTCCAAATTTCAAGGCCGCCACAGGGCCACATAGACTACACTGTGGTCCTCGTAGTGCTTGGCGAGCAACTAACCGGAAAAATGGAACCACTCAGTCGTATTTAGGTTTTATGATTCTGGCCACTCTCCAGACATATGCCTGTAGTTCCATACTAGTAAGACTCTCCATGATCAATGAATGGATTAAATATGTTTTAAGGTTCCTACAAACCCATGAAAAAGAAATCTTGGTCATAGTGTTGTATCCATTTGTTAAACATATATATCATTTGTGAACTTTGTCTTCAGCTGAGCTTCATGCTAACCACAGAGTAAGCAGACGTGCATTACTTACGCAAGTCGCTTTATAAATATTCTGCAAAACTTGAACTTAATTGAAAGAAATAAAGTTAAAATTTGGGGCCAAAGCATTCAACAAATGTTTGGACATTCAATCAAAACACAGCTGTATCCTTCAGTTGTCAGAGTGACCACGACCCGCGCGGCACGTCTCTGTCTGCGAGTTATGACTGGCGGATGACTTATATCTTAATTGGTCGCATCGCCACCACCCTGATTAGCTTCCTAAAGTACACCATTCGCCCACAAAAGCTGTTGCTGCTGCTGCTACCCTTAAAACATGCATCAGCTTAACTTTGTGAATACAGAAAACATATGAGTGTGTTGCAGGTGCAGTGCTGTTGTGCCAAACAAATTAAAAATGAATTAGAAATTAACAAACAAACAAAGTTACTTACATCCCAAAGTACATAAAATCCAAATATATTGGCAAGAAGGTAAAATGTGAAGACCCAACTGAAACATAGAGACAAAAGTCATAAATAACACAGTAAGTACACATTCAAGACCAAACCATAAATAACATTGTGGGTACACACTCAAGACCAAACCGGCTTCTTACAAATTCATTATTAAAATTTTCACAACTGACTAAACATGAGTAATTATTTTATTTGTCAACATCAGTTTCGCTTAATATAAGAACACACAAAATAAGTGTTGGAGCCCCACGTAATGCAGTCCTTAAAAAACAATGTCTTGATTCATATTTTAGGGTGGAACCCTGTTTCACTTTTAATATGACATTTGTCCTAAAGCCTTCCTCATTGCCTATAAAAAGCCACCGGCTAAATACCATTCATTGACAGTTTCGCAACAAGATTCGTCAACTTGACCATTCCAGTGCAAAGATTGTGATTTTGGCTTCACCAACTGGGACTAAGATTTAACATCTCAAGGTATTTATTATGGTCAGTCAATGGCTTTCATTGACTGTCTCATTGACAACATTGAAATCATCACCATTATGAACTTCAAATGTAAATTGTATAATCATTATCACCTTAGAAAATATGCCTGGTTTGTACAAGAAATAAGAATGAAAACAGAGAAAGTACTGCTCCATTTATAGTCCACAGTTTTAACTGGCAGTTTGAAACAAAATAGGAAAGATAGTTTGAATTTAAGAGCAAAAAGGTAAGGAGGCTCCCACATCTTAACGATTGAAAAAAAGAGGTTGCTCGCCTAGGCTTTTCCAAAAGGTGCGTGCAAAAAATGGAGGAGTAGTGAGATGTGTCTGTCTAGTATACACCAAGAGTTTGATAGGGTGCTGAAGACAACCGTGCTCCTGTTGAGGTATGTCCCAGTAACTAAACTGAACAGTTTTACATCAAACAGATCCTGACAATATTGAACAGTCAGCTGTCAATCTCACTGCCACATTCTCTTCTAAGGAGCCACAGAAACGCTATTAAAAACTGTTTTAACAACACCAATATACGGCAAAATCTCACCAATTTCTGATAAAAATAATTGCCAATGTTGTCATTTTTTATTGTTCACAGTCCAATGGTGGCTATAGCATACAAGTCGACAGTGCAAACTTATATTTGATGAAAAAAGGCAAAAACAGAATTTCATTAATCCACCATAATGCGTCCTAAATTGGTGAGATTTTACAGTTCACAGAAAAAGTGGGAAACAACTGCAATGCGCTTCGTTACCAGGCTTCGCTGAACTTGGCGATCATCAGGGGCCGGTCCATATTTCTCCGCCTTCTGAACCATCTTTCCACTTGTCGAATACTGAGATCAGACTGTTTGGACAAACCCTGAAAAGCCAATACTAAGACATGCATAAACCAGGTAGTGACCAGACCGCTTACAAGTAACCTTATTACGCCACCATCAGTATGGTAAGTCTCTAAATTTGGAACACCGAAATTTGAGTCGGGTTTTGAATTTTCTTGACTTGAAAGATTAGGACATGGGCGATTTCGGGGTTCAACATATTTCTCAAATATCGGACGTAGCATTTTGAATCAACGGAGACTAAGACTCGACAACTTACAAAATTGGAGAAAATAGCAGGCGACAGCATTTTTGTGCGCCACCTAGTGTAAACATTGGGGGTGAATGGGTCGTATGTTTTCGTTCTTCAATTTCAGACAGCCAGTATTGCCTCGTTCAAACGTTTGGTGCAAACTTCAACTTTGAGCAAAATAATCAACTTTCACTGTCCCAAATGAATCATAGCATAATTACACAAGTTCTAACGCCATCTTACAAAATTTCCAAATGTCCCAACTGGGAGAATGTTTACCGTACCACAAGACTACACCCTGAATAGTCTTGCTGCTGAGCTATCAACGAGTCAATTTAATCAACAACTTCAGGGCAAAAAATTCTCTGCAACCTAAATAACTTACAGAGTTCAATTTTTCTTGAACAAGCTCGACAGTTAGACACAAGCAGAGAAATATTACGCAGCAGCGTCCTCACTGGGGTTTTATTGACCCATCATGCTCTAATTTGGAGTCCACTGGCTACGGGGAAAACTTCAGAGAGGAGTAGACAGTGCCAAAAATGGATGCTACAACGGAACTAACAAGTGTTTTGTCTAGTTATACCTAAGAGAATGTTTGCAATGAAAGCCATGTGTCAGTAGAACTAAACAACGTACAAATGTTTGCTCTAGAGAGTGGATAAATCTGGTGGAGAAAGTTTGTTCTATGAGCTTATCAGGCACTGTCAATGCACTTTGCTCAACTAGATAAATACTATAGCACACCTCCTTGTTGAATTCAAAGGTCAACAGCTGAATTTAGTGAGGTCACCTTTAAACATTAGGATTCAAATGCTCTGCATGACTAAGCATTTATTTTTTTTTCTCCTGTCACAAGTTTGGCCCATCAGCAAGAAGTTTGAAAATCAATGTCAGCAACACGAACTATTTGCGATGTGTTATTCAAGTGTATGAAAACCTTCAACACTTGGCACCAGATCAGTGAGACATTCCTAGTAGGCTCATTGAGTACATGGACTTGAAGCCAACAAGTATCAACGTGGATGAGGATAGATGTGGGAGTGATGGTGTAGTTTGCATACGGGTGATGCAATCATTGTGGGGATGGAATATACCCTCGCCTCATTATGAACCCCATTGTTGCTTGTAACATACATAAATTAGGACAATGCACGGCCATCCCTAGTTGATAACAATTACATACAGATTTGATAAAACTGACACATTTTAATGTCAGTAAACTGCTGGTTATCACAAACAGTTCATTGTGTAACAGATTTTATTGTCAACTGCTGTCTCACCTGCATTGAGAAGTGACCCCAGACAATGATAGGCATATATCAGCCTTGTACACTGGATTGTGAAACTTGACACCCCAAAAGGACATTCAACATGGGTACTCAAATATAAGACACAGAATTACCACTGGAGACTGAACCACACTTAACTTCAGACCATATATGACACAATACTTAAAATTTTAAAACATTGTGTCATCTTGTGATAACTATGATGACCCAAACATGAAAAGGCAATCACATCACTGTCCATTAGCTGCTGAAGGTTCAATTTACATAAATGCTGCTCTTGTACTGGAATTAAGCTGCTATGAAAAGGCCATAACTGAATTAACTCTCTCCAATAAATAATCGTAGAACTCACTTTCTAATCCCAGTGGAGGAATTTTATAATTCACTGTTTGGTCTATGAGTGCAGACCCCTATACTAGAATAGATCGAATAGTCAATTATGCAATTCTTTAAGCTCATCATCTCAAGTAGTTCCAAGAACTCCCAGTACATAATTCCTAACCTAATGTAATTATGGATGGATTTAATATATAAATTTAGCACATCAAAAGATTAGCTTAAAGTTTATTTCTGAAAGTTACCAAAAACTTTGGTATGTCTTTTCAAAGTGTATCAGAGTATTACTGAGAAGTAAGTTGAACCTTTCACACCGGTTTTAGTAGTTAGCGGCCAGACATCGCAGTTTGATGTGTGGGTCCTCAAAGTTATCGCAACATGACCCTCCGAAAATGTTATGAGGCATAATTCTTTTTAATTCGTAGTATCATATATATGTATGGTCGGACAATACATGGAATGAAGAGGAAACAGTTTTGACATGGTGCAATGCAACAACATGTGCTGTTGACAGCGCCACTGTTGAGAACACAAAACATCAAGGATCATTAAATTCACGAGCTTATTGTGAAGTACTTGCACTGTAAAATTTAATCCAGATCAACACCACCACGGGACCAAAATCTAGGAATTTATAGACAGAACTGGTGTGAAGAGTTACTAAACTAGTCCAGTCATCCATCACTTCCAACTTGTCACGTTGTTTTTTCAAAGTTGTTGTGGGCGAGTAAAACTCGTAACGGCAAAATGCACACTCATTATCACGACAAGTTAACACAGGTCTTGGAGATCATTGTCTTGAAAAATAAAAACATGCAATTGGTTTTTCATGCGTCTGCATCCCTGTGAACAGGCTTGCTTACTTCATTGACACACCAGTGAGTGCTAACTACAACCAACTAGAACCAACTAGGAGAGATCAGGCAACATTAAGTGTGAAGATGATATCTCACTCCAAGCACTAAGAGCACAACGTTGAGGTCTGGTTTACCTTTAGATCACTGTCGGTGGGTACCTTCTCATTCAAATAATACTCTTCAAGAGGTTTAATCACTGGGGGAGGTTTGCTCTTCTGCCACTTGACACCAAAGTACTTCCCAAAAGGATACCCCACGCAGCTGAAAGAGACAAGACAAAACTGTGAACAGTTTGCATTTGTAAAATTAGATGATCTGCTTCATTGTACAAACAGCCTGACATGGATCTCTCTCAACAGACATGGATCTCTCTCAACAGACATGGATCCCTCTCAACAGACATGGATCCCTCTCAACAGACATGGATCTCTCTCAACAGACATGGATCTCGCTCAACAGACATCGATCTCTCTCAACAGACATGGATCTCTCTCAACAGACATGGATCTCTCTCAACAGCATTTAATTCATGAATGCTGAATGAAAGAAACCACAAGTCAAAACAAAAACTTAATTCATTACCTTCGCATTTTGTCTTATTTTTTAAGTTGAACATGAAAGTTTTCACGGTCTTGTATTGTTTTATACATCATCTTTCTGTTAGTAGTTGAAAGGCTGGTTTAATCAGTAAATGAATTTAATTATAATAAAAATGAAGATGGTTCATGATTGTGTTAATGGAGTTACGGCCCTTGGCTGGGTTGCAAAAAAATTCAGAAGTTCTCCAGTTTCATTGTTGCAAGACATCCAACATGCGAAATGACAAAAGATAGTGTAATGTCATTGTCGTTATCCCCTAAATAACTTTTATGCAACCTGGGCTTCATGATTCCATACTGAAATAAATCCCCTTGGTCCCAATTTTGTCTTTGCAAGGACCAGGAGTAAAACCTTAGATGAAATGTCCTAAGTAACACAATGGGTTATGTTTTATATTATTTTCCCAAGTATCTCAACACCTAGTCTTAAACAACAATGCAATGGAACAGAAAACTCATAATTGATATCAAACTCATAAACTCAAAATTGCTTTTCAGAAAATTCCTCATCGATTCCAAAACAATTCATAAAGTTGACTCCCTAAATTAAGTAGAATGATACTTGACCAGCGAGGCAAACACCATCAGTGTAATTGAAGTGTATCACCAGAGAAAGAAAATCAATACAGTAACAACAGAAGGTTACTTTGTCGATAATTAGAGAGAAAAGAACATCAGTTGAAGCTGCATACACCAACTACAGAACAGATTTACCTCACCAGAACTAATACCTCACACAGATAATACACAATCAATTATCATGGAGAGAACCAGAAAATACAGTGAGCAGCATTCTCCTTTCTCATGCAGCAGTTCAAGAAAAATCTCAATCAAACCTTTGTCAGCCGTTTAGAAAATTTAGGAAAAGGACAGATTTATTTTTCTTTAAAGGACATTGCACTTTATAATTTCTGCATACAGTGCTATATGACTTTACCAGTACTTTTACAATATTAACAAGTTCCGTCAATAAATCATGTGAGTTTGCAGGAGACAATCCTAAAGACATTTCTCAATAACGTGTTTGCTTAAAGATGTACTTGCATGCTTCTAAATCCTAAGTATGTTAACGTACAGCAGGAACTAAAGGACAATGCTATTTTAACATAATCTACGCTAAACAAAAAGCAGTTCTATTCATTGACAAGTTTTAAATGTGAAAACAAAAAATTCTGCGAATAGGTGACCTCTGCACTGACGTACTTTGCGGGCTCACACAGCCCACATTATTATGTTATTCCCTAGCACCACGTCATGATACTTACTGGGCCCAGTTCAGTGATTTGCTGTGATCATTTTCACCACAAAATTTTTTAAAAACATTTGGCAAATTTCAACCTTCTTCGTATTCACATCTTCGCTATATGTTGTGTTTCTAACTAATTTGGCCAAGCAATCAAAGATAAGGAATTCGCATGCAAGTTCCACTTTAATGCATCTGACGATAGACAGACCAGAATTGGGGGGAGAGGTGGAAACTTGCCAAGTTGTGTGAAAATCTAAGCAAGTAAATTAAATTCAGTGTCATTCAGGTAAATGAAAAACTTTTGGTTTTTATCAATTTCTTAGTTTCTGAATTCTGGGAAAAACCCTTAGGAGAAATTTGGAATTACCGACCACAATACAGACACCAAGATGTGATGCTTAAAAGGAACCATTCATGACTAAAGATGGGGCAGGTGCATATGACAGCATAGACAGGACATGTGTATATGACAGCATAGACAGGGGAGGTGTGTATGACAGTAGACAGGGGAGGTGTATGACATAGCACGAGCATAAAAAGAGGAAAATCAGCTGAGTTTAACTCAACTTAAGGCACTGAGACCAGGAACGTGGTATCTTTGCTGCGCGTGAACTTGGAATACTGCTTAATCTCAAGATCGCATATGCGTGAACTTGAAATTGAGTATTCATTTGGACAATCAGGTGAAATTTTTTGACCAGTGTAAAGAATTTTTGTAATTATTGGCCTGACACATCTGCCCATTTTCTCCTTTAATGTAACTTGTGTCAAAGAATTAGACAAATACGTGAATAGTTAAATCAATTATTGTTTGGTGAAGATCGCCAATAGTTGAAAAAATTGTTAGGCCTAACATATACGTTATTTTATTAACATGCAATTCGATTTAGTGCAGTGCAAATTTTTTCTCAACGTGAATGTGGTTATTTGAGTGAACTTGTCAAGTTTCCTGGTGTATTCCAAGTTCATGCACATCATGATCTTGAGACTAAGCAAGATTCCAAGTACACACACACAGCATCTTCACCCTCATCAACATTACAGTGGCACCAGGTCAACCATGTGACAGAGTGACCTTTTCCTAAAAGATACCCTAAATACCAGTATTGCCCATGGGTGTTTTCAGTATGTTTAGGACTTTGACTCAGACCTGGCATGTCTGATGTAAGCTGCAGTCTGGAATATTCAGTTACTATACACTGATTGTTTAGAAAATTACATGGTGTGTACAAACTGAATTGCACCTTTTGGTATTTTACAGACTTAGTAGACAACATAAATACTAAAAGGTAATGACAGGGACAATTTTAGGACTGTGCCTGGCACCATTGACCCACGAAGATTTTCATTGAGGCACTGTGGTTGCTTAACTGGGCTAAGGGGCACATAAAAATTGCCCCACAATCACACCTTATTTTGTCTTGAATAATACCCATTGTATTCAGATTCTAATACAAGTACAATGCAGAGCAGCCAATCAAAACTAATGTCAATGATCAAAACAACAATGTTCAAGCCCTGGTATAGCATTATGAATGAAAATATACAAATCTCAACTGTGAATTTATAACTTTGGTACTCGGGAAATTCAAAATGTCCTACATTTCATTTATGCATGAAATCCAACCCAAATCATGTGTGTCTACTCAAAATTGTGACATTCTCATTAACCAACATTTTCTGTGCATACATGTCTAAATATCAAAATCACGAAATTTGAAAATTGCGATGAACCAAGTTGAAATGGTCTCAAAGTGAGTTTTCCTCCAATCATGATCGCGACTAGAGAGAAGGCTTCACTTGTCAAGAAAAAGGCTATTAAAGCACAATGCTGAGCAAAACATTTTGAAAATAAATCCTCAACGCAACAACAAATATGTGCCTGCAGCGAAAAAAACAACTTTTGATTGAAGCCACTCATTGCAATTAATGTCATAGAACCACTATGGTTGTGAGCTCCATACTAAGTTTAGAAATGATTTCTCAGCTTATCAAGAACTGGCAGGTCATTATTCCTTCAGACCAGCTCCAATTAATACGGTGTGCACAAATACTATATGCCTTTTCATACTGACTTAACTCTCGTCTCAGTGGAGCATCGACATGAACTGCGAAGTTAACAAAACCGTTCATGCCGTCTTCGGTAGTTAACGGACATCGAAGTAAACGGTGGTGACGCTGTTGTCATCAAAGTAATCGCAAGGTAGCGCTGCATGCTAAGGTTTTTTACTGTGACAATTTGGGAACATTTACATGTGTTAATTGATATAAAATTTATTCTCAATTTGATTGGTGATCATTCGAGCAAAAAATATGCAATTATTAGCGATGACACTACCCTTTAATTGTTGATGATAACAGTGGCACCTGGCAATAACTTCGATGAGTCCAAAGTTGACCGTTCATACTGCAACACAGAGTCACCTAACTTCAAAACAAATGTGACATGACAACAACATATGTGTTCATCCAGATTTTTCTCATGTTGCAGAGTAAGATCTAGCGCAGATTTGGATTTAATCTGCGGTTAATCCCGACTCCACAGTAACTTAAAAATCTTAGGGACGCTAATTGCAAAACTTGAGGGGGATTTCACGACAGGTAATTTGTTGAGTCGAAACTGTATTTTTACTAAAGAATTCAAGTTGCTTTATCGACGATCACGAGGCAGCGACACGTTGATAGAAATGCATCACAGTTTTGTAGGTAGCCTGCCATAGGTTACAGATATGTTGCCGTGTAAACTTGATGAATCCTAGCTTCCGATTTCACCCGTTTCGGTTTTTTATTGACACTGGCAGCAAGTTTGTGGTGACAGACGCAAACGGCAGAAAGACTGAACTTTTCTGGCTCACTCACCCAGCTGACAAGCAGGGTTTTGAAACCTGGGTATATACCTCTACCACCCACCATACAGATGAAGAGAGAGAGATTTGAAAACAAAAGAAGAAGGGAATATACGGTATATTGTATATTTACAACACAGGATGTTTCAAAATGCACTCACAATTCAAATGACAATAAATAGGTTCTTGTTGATTTACAGCATTATTGGTTTAAATTCATAAAAACCTGATCAAAAAGGAATTTAAATGACATTATCAGCAAGAAAAGTGGTTAAATTCTGAGATCAGCCCCAACAAAGCATCCAACTCACAACTGAGATCATCCTCAGCAATCGTAGTTCAAAACTTTGCTGGCAGAGCAACTAAACCTCACTCCATTAATGGCAACGTATTTTAAATGGTGAAGTCAACACCCTTAATTTTAGATTAAATAGCTGACAGACAAACAATAGCAATTAGTTACTATATTGTAATAAAATCACAAAAAAAAACCCAACAGATAATTGTAATAAAAGAAAACAAAAGTGCTCTGGAGAGTGACATTAGCAGAAATCAAACAATAAAGAAATTGAGGTTTATAACGGAAACCCGAATACCAACATCCCGACCCAGACCAAGACATTGATGATGGCGTAGGCGCTGATATCAACACCGATCAGATGCCATCAGCAACTCGATGCCTGGACACTGGGTCAATGACTACGACAAAACTACCATCGCACTGCCTGGCCAAGATGATCCCATGGGACTGGCATATTGACATTATTTCTCCTTACGCTACTTGTAATTACTCATTGACAGATGGCAGGTAGGACACCTATGAGGCTGCTCCTTTATGAACCCTCCCATCAGATTAGCCAGTCGATCAAATATAGCACATGCCTTTTTGTAAAAACTACACTTCTGAACAGCAGGAAAGTGGTTTGCTGGTCCAGGCCATAAACAGAACATTGAACAGCTGTTAACCACTGCACGTCACAAATCACCAGTTTGACATGTGCAGTCAGATCCACACACAGAGTCAGTCATGTAAAGTAGCAGACATTGGTCTTGCATGGTGCTAGTTTGCCTGTCGCAGATTCTTTATGGGTTTGAATTTATATCCCAGTCCCACTACAGAGGCGGATCTACAGGGGGGTTCAAACCCCCCCCCCCCCCTAGGGGCAGGATCAAAAATAAAAATTGAAAAAAAAACTTCACCAGAAAAACGAAATCGGCTACTAAAACCACAACAAATCTCACACTGGAGGGGGGAACCTCCTCCCAACCTTGACCTTCCGCTCGGTGCTATGCGCCTCGGATTCGCTCAAATCCTAAACCCCCCTTACTGAAAACATAGATCTGCAACTGCAAGATAAAAACTTGTCTAAGAAAAAAGGGCAAAACCCTAAGACAATAGTAGTCTTAATTAAGCCTCAATCATCACTAACCTGTTTTAAATACCAAATTAAGTGATTTCTTGTCCAGCACTCTATATTCGTTTCACTAGGTTTACATAAGTGAAGCAAACACTACAAGTTTACTGAAACTGCTAAACTATCCGAATCTGCCGGAAGGGCTTTGGGCGCTTTAATTAATAAATTTAATAAGAATAAAAATATGAGGTACAGAATGTTCACTACATTATTCAATGCTTGTGTTGTGTCTGTTTGAGATTATTGTGTAGGTGTCTGGGGCGGCTCTAGTCTACAGGATTATGATGTCATTCAGAATAGAGCCGCGCGATTTTTCTTGGGCGTTCACAAATTCGCTCCCAATCGTGCCGTTATGAGTGACATGGGGTGGGAATTCCCCAGTGTTAGGCGGAAAATTGAGCTTTTGAGAATGTGGAATCGCATTATTAATTTCGAGGATGATAGACTAACATACTGAATATTTTGGTGGGACTACACTACTTGTACTAATAATTGGTCTTCTGAAGTTTTGAGCGTTTTTGAAGAATTAGGGATTTCGGATTGTTTTCATAACTTACGTTCAGTTAATCTGTCTCACTGTAAGAATATTTTGCATGATTTGGCCTGTAATAGATGGTTGTTTGAAAGGCGTTCGAAACCAAAGTTAAGAACCTATGTTTTGATGAAGAATGTCTTTGAAGTTGAGCCTTACGTGCTTTTAGACTTAACTCTGCCTAGTAGCTCATATCTTGCTCAAATTAGAACCGGAACCCTACAGCTATTGGCTGACTTGCCCCATGTCCTTGGGAGGGGAGCAGATTGAAAAGTAGCATACACTGACATGAGTGCCTCTTTACACTTCTGCGCAGGATATTATCCAAACAAGGGTTATTGAAATACTGGGCAGACAACTGGTCTACAGGACAAGATGGCCACTGGGGGGATACTGCAAAATTTCAATCCACCTGAAAATCAACTAGTGCTGGCACAGGGCTGTAACAGTTAATATTTATCTGCGTGTTAAGCTTCATTGAAATCTGTCAGAATGACCACTAGGGGTTGCTGCAGTGGTGCAATTAGCCCAAACATCAGCTGATGCTGGCACATACTTCTGTGTGAAGTTTTGCTGAAATCTATCAATCGGTTCTCAATGGATGACCACTATAAAGGATGTTTAAGTCCTTGACTGGTACCTGAGCACTACCCATCAAATACATCTAGAGATCAACTTTCATTGAAATCTCTGTATTAGACATCATCTGGAAAGTACGTTCTTCCCTAAAAATATTGAAGAGCTCGTCCCTTAATAGAAGGGAGTAAGGGAGACTGAAAAGTGGTATGCACTGCCTTAATGAAGCACTATACATCCATTACCCCCTTGCTCCAATTTTCAATGTCAAACAGGGTATTTTCAGATAATGAGCAGACAGCCAGACAGGGATAACAACAATACATGTGGCCACACATGCCTACATGTACAATGTACTACATGCAATATGAAGGAACAGAAGTTTCCAGGGCTTCAAATACATGGTTGACCCACATCAACAAACAGTGAATTCCTAACATTAAGCAGCTGCCAGTAAAGGTCATGGTGGGGTTAAAGGAGAATTCCACCCGATTTAATTAGTCTTTTTTGCCGTCTTAATCGGTCTATATCCACATCGCCTCGCATACGGTCGACCTAACCTTGCCAAGAGGTGTCGCGTTAACCTGTGAGGAAGGTGAGAAACGACGCTAGCAACGTCAGTGGTTCATATGCAGAGTGAATGACGCTATGTTGCGGTGCATCGTTCCCACTGTACGAACTAAGCAGCTGCGAGGAAAGCGGGTATATCGTTTTTATTTTTTACTTCCTCGAGAGTCCGAAATGCTTAGGAAGTAGCTCATGGTAGTGAAGAATGAAATATACGCTGTAAATAGCAAGTATGAGTCCGTGAAACACCTCGGTGTCTGTGGCCTCCAGACGTCGTCGGACAGTGCCTGACGAATGCTGGCTTACCAAATAACTCCAAACGTTCCGTTGTCTGAGCTTGTTCCCCGTGCCTCTCTAGTATTTCTTCATCACTGTATTCCTGTTCGAATTGATAGCCTGTAAAACTTAACGATCCGCCTGCGAAGTCGGGACTGATGAGCTCTAGCTTGTCCTAAGTCGGGATTACGAGTTGCCATGTTGGCGTTTATTACTGAGCGTTCTGTTTCAAAATGAATTATTCTCACCCTAACCAATATTTATATAAAACTGAAACAAAGTATGTCTCATTAGATGCAATTTGTAATGCCTTTGGAGTGTTCGTGAGTGCAAATGATTTGAGAAGCCAGCAATGAATAAATCACGTTACCGGCTTTAGGTGCAATAAAACTAATTGCCGGGACACCGAGGCCCTGTGAGTTCATGCTAATTGAGTGTTTGCTGGCAGAAACTGTGGTGAAACAACTCGATTTCCATCCCACAGCCAGGTGTTAGGGGAATCTTGATTTACATTTACATTACCCAAATAATGATTGTCAATGTACAACTTCTGCCCTGACGGTGCTGTGGCCAAAGCGGAACTTGAATTCGCGGCCCCCGAATAGTAAGTAGATTTGCAGTTTTGTGGCTAATTCACCAACATAATCACATGCACATTACTTTGGCTCACTAGTATAGTATTTTCTTGACTGGAAGTTTAGTTTCCACTGAACTTTGGCTGGTTTATGTTCGTGATGTCTCAGTTTCCGAGCCACTGGCCGGGATAACGCCGAGTCCAATCCGGCCGGCCGCGACGGGCCTGATCGTCTGCCGTCAGGTAACGCAACCGTAAGTGTCGTTATGGAGTAGAACTACTCTATCTAAAATGATACAAATTAGGTTGTTTTTTGGGTGGCATGCTCCTTTAAGAGATCCCTCAGCTGACAGTCATGTGAGCGGCACTTGAGACCAGTTCTTGGATACAATTATACTTCATGTACTAGTCATATGGCCACTAGAACATTACAAAAAATTAGCACACATTTTATAGATGAACAATAGATTCCCGTATTTCTTTAGCAGTTTTTTCATAATAAGAATTGACCTACTCGGCCTAGTAGGTCAATTCTTGCTCAAATTAGAACCAGAACCCTACAGCAATTGGTTGAGGTTGGGCGTTTTCGTTCTCTAGAATTTGATGACAGAATTTGCTGTCATTGTCACACTGGTCAGGTCGAAACTGAACTACATTTTCTGTTTGAGTGTCCGTTTTTCTTAGATGCCAGAAACACCTTTTACTGTCAAGTTGAGATTAAATATCCACGATTCCGTGCAGAAAGCTGTGAAAGTAAATTAATTACAATCATGCAAAAAGATGTTATTAGAAAAACTTCAGTTTTCATCAAAAATATTTTTGAAGGAAAAATTATATTTATTTATGATCACTTTTATCTCGGCCTTCTCTTTCTGGTCCTCTTGCAATGTGTGTGCACTTGTCATTTCTTTTTTGTATCATGTATCTAAAGTGACTTATAAGCCCCATGGAGGGCTGGGTGTTCCTAGTCTTTGTAACGTATTCATTGTTTCAATTCATTTGAACACGTCACTAAAATAAAAATTACTTACTTACTTACTTACTTTACTAATAACGATAACTCTGACAGACATGCCCTTTACTTTTTGAATGGCAAAGTGAAAGTACTTAGCTGTGGTTCTAGAATCCAAATAATATACTGTTGCCATGACAGCAGATACTTGGTATAATTTTGTCAAGATATCTCACTACAAAACATTGTAGGTAAGTTCTAAGCAGACAATTTGTACACATCACAGTTCCAGCGAATTAGCTCTCACATCTACGTACTTCCATTCTGTACTTCGATCACAAAATGTACGCAGAACTCACCCAGGAACAACAGTCAGTACAGACTAAACTTCTACACAAGTATGTAAATGTCAGCAAGACGAAATGCTTGGTTAAATTCTCCTAGCACTGAAAAAGATCTTGCAATAAGAAATGCTTGAAATTGTGTAACATCCTTTGAAATACACTACCCTACATTGACTTTCTTTTTATCTATACTTTGTAAACAAACACTTGGCTTTGTTAAACTAGATTATTACAGATGGAAACATTTTAGCTGCAAAAAAATTGTCAATTTCTGGAATTGGTTAACATTTACTATACATATGAATGAGCTCAGGAAAACACTCAAGACATGGTGGGTTTTAGAAGAAAAACACATTTCCATTAACTGTATCTTGGACAAAAAAGTTGACTGAAAGTTGACATTTTAAAGTGCATTTACAAGCAACTCCTTCATATCCCCAGTACCCCTATGCACAGCCAGCATACACCACCTGTGATGAAAATGGAAGCATAAAGCTCACCATTGTTTGTCTTTAAACAAATGAATTGATTTCAAAGCCAAGTTGAGCCAACTGCATTCCATTGTTAGTTACAAGTCATGCCAGTGGTAACATATTAATGTTTGCTAAGAGATAACATATTGAAAGGATCACTCAAATGAATCAACTCCTCCACCATTCATATTCTGAATCCGATACACATCACTAACATGGCGCCATATGGCCGGTAAGTACATACATTCTAAAGGAAAATGTCTTCAATTTGGAACAAAAATAACTTCTAAAATTATCATTTTTCGATTTTCAAAGGATTATTTTGATAAAAAAGCTTAGAAATTCACCAAATGTTGTCTGGCGATAGCTGTATCATACAAACCATGTTATAACACGGTATTCAAATTGTCTTCAGTTATTTTGTTTACCAACTTTAATTCCACTCTTCAACCATATTTTGTCTTAAATTGAAGATTATTTACCATAATTGCCATTAAAATACGGAGGCAGTTGTTACCTTTATTAAATAATGCTTTTTAAACTTATTTTTGCCAGTGATGTTCTGGTGATAACCTATCATTTGAAGGTGTGTTCAAAACTAATTGAAACATTCTGCAACACGAAAAACAGTGTTCTTTACAAATCATGCCAGTCGTAATTCATCCAAAAACGATCAAACACTAAAAAATTATCCGGTTTAGGACATGCTGGTTAGCGAAATTTTATTTCCAAAATTTTCAAAAAATTAACATTCAAGACAAAATGGCTTTGTTATAAGCATACTGTTAACTGTTGAAAGTTGAAAGTTCATTAATTCACAACATTGTCATGAGACACTGTAAAGTGCAAAAACATAAGCTAGATTATTGGTGTCCCAGCTTCAAAGACTTTTTACTTGTAAGTATACTTGTAAGTACAATGAGATGCATATGATTGACTTTCAAACAAGAAGACCAGGAAATAAGTGTTGATGAGATAGAGCACAATTCTATTTTAGTAACATTTTACATTAGGTCAAAGGGATGAAAGGGCAGAGACATCAGAATACAACTCCATTCCGTGTTATATTCTGCAAGCATTTCACGAATCACTACCATCTAAATTAAGCTCAACTTAGGCTATAAAATACCACTACAGTATAGTTTGAAACCTAGGACCAATATATATACTACTACAGTATAGTTTGAAACCTAGGACCAATATATATACTACTACAGTATAGTTTGAAACCTAGGACCAATATATATACTACTACAGTATAGTTTGAAACCTAGGACCAATATGTATACCACTACAGTATAGTTTGAAACTTAGGACCACAATGTATACCTCTACGGTATAGTTTGAAACCTAGGACCAATATGTATACTACTACAGTATAGTTTGAAACTTAGGACCAATATGTATATTACTCCTAGTTTGAAACACAGGTTTCAAGTAGTAAGCGGTGTGAAGAATGAATTAACATGCAAAAACCAAAAACCCTAAAGTACTAGTAGGGTTAAAGTGTTTAAAATAACCTATTTTAAATCAAAAATGTATACTAAAAACAAACCCACAAATCGATCAGCTGTCAAATTAGAACACCTGCAAACATTATCTGACAATATGCTAATTACCTGATCTTGAGTTACGAGTATTTATCGATACATACTATGCAAAACCGAGACAACCAATCACAGCACTTGGTCAACGGCTCCATTGTGTTTAGTGCGAAAAATTGTCATGGTTTATGGCATATAATAAGGGATGGCGAGGGGTTGTTTGTGGTGGTTGTAATGACTTAGTGTTTGCCTAAGCTGTGACTCTTTGCACCGAGACACCAAAGAAGTGCAGATGTGGCACACATTTGTATAAGAAACTTGTGTGTTGGTGGACATGACACTGGCACTGGGTATGTTCATATGTCACGCTCATGTGTTGGTGGACATGACATTGGCACTGGGTATGTTCATATGTCACACTCATGTTTGTGGAGTGAAGAAATTTTTCTTCTATTTTCTTGTTTTTGAGGTACTGAGTTCACGGCTGTGATATTCAGTGCTGTAAAGGAAGGTTTACCGGTAATGATGCTACAATGTAGTCACTTGTCAAAACAAGGTAAATGGTAGTTTTAATCACTTTAATATTACCTTGAACATGAAATGTGTTAACAATAACAACATAACCTAATGTAATGGAACAAATAGCTTAATAGACAAAGCAGTTCATTGGTAGATGAAAATAATTTTCAAGATTTTCTGTGAAACTGCATCAGGCAACTAACTCTGAACATATATTTAACAGTCGGTGAACCTACCACAGAAAGCTTAATATCAAATGGATGAGTACTGGGCAACCTATGCAAGTATCCAAAAACAGTTCTGTATAACAGACTGGGCCACCTAATGCAAATATCCCGACTACACTTTTGTATAACAGACTTTTAGGCAAGTATCCGACTGCCCCTCTGTGTAACAGACTGGGCCACCTATGCAAGTATTCTGACTACACTTTTGTGTAACAGACTTTTATTCAAGTATCCGACTGCGCCTCTGTGCATAAGAGACCCGTATAAGTAACCCGAACACACACAAATATTTAGATATATTTTTATAAGAGCATTTATCAACATTATCACCTAACAGCTTCATCCACAAGTGTTGGACTCAGTTAATCCACTACACTACTAGACATAACAAGTTTGTCCAGAGTCACATTTCAAAACAGTTTCTGTGCAGCCTGACACTCTTAATCTGGGTCAACTACTTTCAATGAACACTACCTCAACACAACAATACCCTTTCTGATTCTGGGGATATTTATCCACAATGTTAGGCACCTTGGGGCACTTGACCTCGTTTTAAAAGTGTTGCTGTGCTTATCACAGTTTTGCAAAAAATAAACTTGTTTGCCATTTGTCATTCTGATGCCAGACAAGATTTAATGCTTGTCTATACATACATTCCTTTCTCACCATCGCTTTCTCACCATTCTTTTCTCACCAAATCTCAGCCTTGTTCACATCTGAAGCTGAAGTTATGCACGTGGTTGACCTATTTTTTCCATATCTAGGTCAACAATCAGTGCAAAAGGAGTAAACCCGAGTCCTCAAATCATAATTCCAATCAAAGTATTTCAACGCTTTAATATCATGCAAAATTAGTTCTTGAATACGCAACGAGCATTAGACATGAGAGTTTTTCCTTGTAAAATTTGTACTGCATTCTTCTCATACAATACGCCATGTGGCCTGAGCATACAACGCTTCAGAGAAGTTTTTTGACAGGAAGTTTTCCAACTGTTCCGAGAAGCAAAAACTTGAACAGCACGAATAACTGGAAGCAGTTTGTATTTAATTTTATGTTGTTTGCATCTTCAACAACAGGGGTCAGTCCTAGAATTTTGGCAAACAGTTTTTCAATGTACTTGTATTCTTCTATTTCAAATGGTGTATTTAGGTACTCAAATACTCG
Source organism: Phoronis australis (assembly GCA_002633005.1). NCBI lineage: Eukaryota > Metazoa > Phoronida > Phoronidae > Phoronis > Phoronis australis. The sequence continues at coordinate 160,010 of NMRA01000172.1, forward strand.
TCTCAGTCAGAAAGCGCCAATTTACTTTGGCATTGACATGTAGCCTTACAGTAACTGGAAATCCTTCGGGTTTGTGCACTTCCAATTTCAAAGGTCATGGATGACCATGGCAACACTTTGGTTAGTAGTTAAGTGCCCACACCTCGAATTCTAGACTCAATATCTGGCTTAACTGTAGCTAATACGAATGTTTAAATGGCAAATATTAAGTGGATGCGTGATTTTCCAAAACACATCACAGAAGACGCTGGACACGAACGCCTGGTGTACAGACAGACGGTTGCGCTGGCCAAAAAAGTCCGCTCTGCACCCGTTCATCTATGCCCATTTGAATAATTACAAATGAGGTCTGTTCTCTACTCATATTTTACTGTAGTAATAGCCGAGATTACCCCGACCCGGGGATCGAACCCGCGACCCCCATAAAACCGGCAAGCGTGCTAACCATTCAGCTAACGGGCAATTGCATATTGCACATCTACAACATTACTTTTCCGCAAGTATTCTAGTGCATTTACTCACTTATGTTGAGAGGCACCCGATGGGGCAAAAAAATCAGACCCGTGATGGCTATGCCAGTAAAAAAAAAACTAAAAACCGAATTCTAGTAGTAATTCAAGCCCTTCTTCAAAATGACTGCCCGGAACCAGGTGCCACTGAATAACAGCCATTATTCAGTGAAAACTGGTTTCTAGAAAGTAGTTGTTCATTGGACCTTTACCGGCTGCGCTGTGATTTCTGTGAACATTCAGCAACTCCCAGTTAGCCTGATGTCCCCCAATAACTCAGTGATTAAATGATTTGATTTTAAAAACCAGTTACTTCCAAGTTTGAATCCCACCATTACCCAAAGTAAAATTACAACGTTGATGTTATGATGAGCAAAGGAGGTCTGATCTAGAACGCAAATGAATCCTCTTTCAATCATTCATCGCCAACTGCAGAATGCAGACTGCACGACTACACAGTTTAGTTTTTAGGCAAATCAAAGAATCCAACTTACCTTTCGAAAATATATCGCACCAAAATGATAACTAATCCAACAAAAAGTGAAAAATAGATATCTGAAACTTGAGGGTAATATATTCCCTCGTGTTTGTTTTCAAAATCGGACCATTTAACGTGAGCAGGAAGCCAAAAACTTTCACTCCAAAACCAGGAATGAAACGCCCTCCATGCCTCGCCGACCGCCATAGTCCCTTTTGATCGCCTGATGAACAATTAGTTTCTGATAGACACCGGGAGATGTCTCCGGTGAACAATGAAAATGCTGTACACGTCGACAGTATTCTGTTTTTACAAGCTATGACTGTAAAATTTATGTAAAATTCACTTTGTCTATTTTTCTACACAATAGCATGCTAGCATTTTTCTGAAATGTTCAGGCTTTTTGGTTAAGTTTTCGTTATAATGACTTGCCAAAGGGAAGACTACTATCGCTCATTTTGGACACGAAGACGGAACACTTAAAACATATTTTGGTAAAACTTGAATGTTTTCCTTAAAATAATTCCTTTGACAGTGATAGGTATAGTTTTGTGTGTTGCTATGAATTGATGTGTACAACGTAAGGATCTGTGTCTGTTTGAGGAATACAAGGTTAGTTGGTTACTGTTGTATCTCTCTCTCGGAACTCGGCTGAGTCGGACTTAGTTATTTGACTAGACTGTCACTGTCAGACCACAGGCACAGGCACGGTCCACACTCATCATTCAGTCGCTCGACGTTATGTTAGGCATTCAGTGAAATATCTTATCAAGCGGCTGATAAGAGGTGTCTCACTGTGAGTGTGACTTTCTGCACTGTGTTGACATCTTATTTCTGTTCTGTATTTACAATACTACTACATCATCAGCTCAAAATAGACAGGTAAGTCTGCAAATCCAAATGACTATCAACCAACAGCTGGAGAAGGTAGTTATCTCCCTTCGTTTGTCAATGAAATTGAAGACTGACGATGTGCTGGAGGTCAAACGAAAAAGTACAAGAGGTTATAAGGAGGCCACCCATCTGCTAGCCTTGGTAGTACAAAGCTGTATACTAAATATACAGCTTAGTGCCAATGTGGGTAAAAAACTGACCAGATAAAATTTGACACAAAATTAGTGTCATAAAAAACTACACCCTTCCTTGAGTACACCAAATTATTTGCCGGTGTTGGAAAAATTGGCGTTCTACCATTATTCTGCAGCTAAAATCGTGGAGCGATCTTATGCATCGGCTTTCGGCGCCATGATAAATTGCGTCACCTATTGGCCAGTTTCTTTTTTCGCCGATTCTTCAATTAACAGTACTGTTGTTCTTTGACGAGGTTGCGTACACGTCGTAACAAATTATCGGAACTGGTTTCACTTCATTATAAGTTTTTAGAATTTTGATACCAGCAAATCGAATTTCAGAAGAAATTTTACTGCTGCCAAGCTATCATCATCTCCTGGGAGATGTCGCAAAAATTTAAGAAATGGCGTATGCGTGTGTCACGAGCGTACTTTTTTTGAAACGGCATCATTTTTCTTTGTTAGAAAAGGCGGAGGATTACGCATGAAAATGACGTTTCTTAGATTGTTTTTTCACTTAAAGGGCTGTAACGGGCAAGGTGAGTGTCGGTTGATTCCAGATTTTGCATGCACCCTGTCCGGTCTTTAGCTTTACATGTTGATACAAGTTTCACGGCGAGGGGACGAGCAGAACTATCCTGGCTGTGTGCAATTGCGGGATCTATGGAAGATTAATACACAGTGGTACCTAGCTATATTTTGACGATAGTCTTCATACAGCTAGCTGGCTGGCTACCCATACAGCTTTTAACCAATGTGGGTAAAAAAATGGCTAAATGAAATCTCACACAAAATTAGTATTATTAAAAACTACACTCTTCCTTGAGTAAACTAAATTATTTACTGGCGTTCTACCATTATTCTGCTGCTAAAGTTGTGGAGCGATCTTTTGCGTCGGCTTTCGGTGCCATGAAATATTGCGTCACCTATTGGCCAGTTTCTTTTTTCGCCAATTTTTCAATCTGCTGTTCTTCTTTCAAGAGGTTGCGTAGACAGTGACCACCGTCTCTAGCTGGACCCAGTAGAAACGGTGGACCTCCTATAGTAGCTTCATATGCCGGAAGATTTTAGGCCAATTATACCTCACCGCACTAATTAAAACATCAAAGTCACATTGTTATAGGTACCTTTTGCGCACAGAGGGACACCTTAGGATGGGGGTCGTGGATGTCTTTAAATCCTTCCAACGCAAACAAATATTCCTGTAATCAAACTTTTTCGTCAAGTAGTCCTTCGTTCAGTTGCCATTGCTGACACTCGTGGCAGGTGTGGTAAAGATAGAAGCATGCACAGTGTAAAAAATGGCCAGTTGCCGATTTGGGCAACTGAGCAAAAGACTGCTGGAAGAAAGAGTTCGATTACTAGATCATTTTTTCGAGTTTGAAGGAATTAAAGACATCGACGGCCCCCTAAGGTGTCCATTTATGCACATAAGATACTTATAACAATTTGACTTTGATGTTTTAGTGAGTGTGAGGTATAATTCACTGAAAAGCTTCCGGCATATGATGCATCGTCTCTAATGGGGCCAGCTAGAGACGGTGGTCACTGTCTAGAGGTTACGTGCATGTCACTATAAATTATCGGAACTGTTTTTATTTGGTTACAAGTTTTTAGTATTGTAGTACCAACAAACTGAATTTCAGATCAAATTTTACTGCTGCGAAGCTGTCACCATCTCCCAAGAGATGTCACAAAAATTTTGGAATTGGTGCGTGCGCATGTCACAAAACGACGAAAGACTTTTCTTTATTATGAAAGGTGGAGAATTATGCAAGAAAATTACAATTTTATTACTAGATCTTTATTCACCGAAAGGGCTACAATGGGCATGGTGAGTGTCGGTTGACACCTAGATTTTGCATGCACCTTTGCCAGTTTTGGCTCTAGATGTTGATTTAGGTTTCACAACGAGGTGATAAGCAGAGTTACCCAGGCTGTGTGAAATTTTGGGGTCTAATAGAGCTCAACACAAAGTTGTACCTAGCTGTATTTTGATGATAGTCTTCATACAATTAACTGGGTGGCTAGTAGTACCTAGCTGTATTTTGCCGGTGGTCTTCATACAGCTAGCTGGCTGTATTTTGCCGGTGGTCTTCATACAACTAGCTGGCTGTATTTTGCCGGTGGTCTTCATGCAACTAGCTGGCTGTATTTTGCCGGTGGTCTTCATACAACTAGCTGGCTGTATTTTGCCGGTGGTCTTCATACAGCTAGCTCGCTGTATTTTGCTTGTAGTCTTCATACAGCTAGCTCGCTGTATTTTGCCGGTGGTCTTCATACAGCTAGCTGGCTGTATTTTGCCGGTGGTCTTCATACAGCTAGCTGGCTGACTACCCATCTGCCAGCTTTTCCACGAAGAGGCAGCGCAGGTAAGGGACCTGTCCATGCTGACAGCAGACAGGCATTTGATGATCAAGACCTTAAACGTTACCAAATCTTAAAACATTGAATTGTAAACAGCTTAGTTTTGCACTGGCTGAAAAACAGTCAAGAGTTATCATCAGCAGAGCTTGGCTTTTAGCATAATATCATCTCGGCAAATGCAACCAGGCAAAATTCCCGGGTCACCAAACAGGAATTGAGGTAGTGAAACCTTGTTGACAGGAGAAGAAAATAAACTGTTTGAACTGAAATGCTGGCGACACAGGAAATGGTGGCTTGTGTGGCAGTGTACCCAAGGTCACCTCACATTTTCCTACAGTTGTATCGCGTCTTGTATTGTCATGGAATACAGCACTACCTTTCACATTTTGGTCAGTTAAACCTAGTGTGCCTGTTGTCGAACAGTGTTCTTTGTATGATTGCAGGTCTAACTTGAGTAATGCCTAACTCAGATACTGAGGGAGATGCAACAAGCGTCGATTACAATCATTTAACTGTTCAACAACTGAAGCAAGAACTCAACAAAAGAAATCTGCCCTCTAAAGGTCTCCGTCTTAAAGCAGAATTTGTAAGTTTTACTCCAAAAATATTGATTTCCTGTAATTTAAGCATGTATTTCGTATCCCAGTGGTTAATGCTTTGAGTCACATACATGAGGTTGATTTCATGTCATACCTACAGTAGTGGTAGTGGTAGGGTACTAATCCCAACATATGAGTGCATGTTAGGGGTGCATGGGAGGTCCCGTTTCCAGTGCCGTATCAAATGCAGCAGTGCAAATTATCAGAATAATATCAAGCAAACAATACTTGATGCCTAATAGTTACTTTGCACTACTGCAGTGCCCTCTCTGGTTCTACAGTATTTACCCACAATGCCGTGATTCCGTGCGACACTTACCACACAGCTGTACTCTGCTGCCATGCTAATCACTAAACTTAGTTTGTCATTTGTCATTCTCATATGAATAAAGTTTTCTTGTTGTGCAGTGAGGTACAAATTTCAGACACAAAAACAGTCTTCTCGTTTGTCACTGGGCTCATAAGTATAAAAAAATTTTTAATGTGAATAACTTTTTTTAACTTTTAAATCTGCTATAAAGCCACCTTCTGCCAAAAAAATAAACTTTTGATTATGGCCACTTAGTGTTGGAGTTCCTCAATAGGTTGATTTGATGTGGCTGGTCATTTGATGTGGCTGGTCATTTGATGTGGCTGGTCATTTGATGTGGCTGGTCATTTGATGTGGCTGGTCATTTGGTGTGGCTGGTCATTTGGTGTGGCTGGTCATTTGATGTGGATGGTCATTTGATGTGGCTGGTCATTTGATGTGGCTAGTCATTTGGTGTGGCTGGTCATTTGATGTTGCTGGTCATTTGATGCGCTGGATGTGGTTCCTCCCTAGCATGGAATTTGCTTCTAATCTGAGTTACTTTAGTAACAAGTTGGCGCCAGTGGTATAAGAGATCCTCTTATTTCGCACAAAATAAAGTGAATATATTTTTCAAATTGCCAAATAAACGGAATAAAAACATATTTAATTATTAAATTAATATTGTTATAGTGTCCTAGGATCATAAACTGCTGTGTGCGATCTTATTGAAATGCATACTATGGGTTGGCAGCTTGATCCAATTGACAGTAATTATATGGTGCTGTAAAATATTCTGTTCAGTGTAAAAGTACTGAGTTAGTGACACACTCTTGATCATGTGACTCACGTGACACTCCTCCAGGCCACCCCTCTTTCACCTCGTGTTCACAACAGCATGAAAAGATGAATGAAGTAGTGATTGTAGTCTTCATATCTTGTTTTAAACACATCTGAAGTGGGGTTGCATTACTAGGATTAATAACTGGGTTTTGACTTGATATTATCTGAAGTGCAAAACTGACCGCGTGCGAATTAGGTGAGTCAAGAAATTCCCACAAAGTAGCCTCGTGTGAAAACATAAGGGGCAAAATGTTATTTTCCTAGTAATTTTTGGTGTGCGAAATGAGATGAGTGTGCGAAGTGAGTGAAGAGTTACCGTATATGGCCTGAATTATTTTAGAACAGCTTTTAAGATGATACAAGGGTTTAATCAGTTGCTACACAGTGGATTGGGATATTTTTACAAATCACCAAACACAATCAAATGTAACTGAGGACTTGATATATTATTTGGTCAACTCTGAGAGCATCAGGTGACACAGTTTTCTTCCCTTTCCTAGGTAAGCTCCTTAACAGAACATGATGGTCTACAGCAATCTAGTGTAAGACAGCGTGTGAGCACTGTAGCTGGGGATGCTAATGGTGACATAGGCAGTGCCAAAACTAATGGTCTGGAGAGCCAGGACGCTCGGGACAAGTTGAGGATGAGAGAAAAGGCAGAGCGCAACAGTATTGTGCTATGGCGAAAACCATTTACTACGCTCAAATACTTCATCATTGAAAGCTCAATACTCATAAGAAGTTACCTGTTTAGGTGAGTGTATGTCACAAGGTCAAGGTTGTACAAGTGCAACATTCTTTCACCATTACAATGTTTAGGTGAGTGTATGTCCCTCAGTTTGTTATGAAAGCCTATGTGTTCATATTTAGCTCTTGTTTTATGAACGTTCTTGTTTATAACTCTGCCTGTGGATGTGGACGAAAGTTTTAAAACAGTAACACTGGTCATGATTGGTAATGATTGTTCATACAGGTTGCTGAGGAGCAAGCGATTACTGCTGAGTTTGACATTAGTGTCCATGGCCCTGTGTGCAGTGGTGTATATTGAGGGACCACACCAGAAAGTAAGTGCAAAGAATGGACATTACAAAAGTGACCTTATGGTATAAACACCAGCTACATAACTGTGAGGCTATGAGTTCATTTCTACATCTTCGCATGGTATTGTTCAGGAAACCCTTTATGGAGTTTCCTCTCTGTTCTTGAAACAACCATTTATTAATTACAATTGGTTCATTGATGAGGAGTAATTAAATAGGTATAAGTTACCTGTCAGTCATCTGTCGTGTGTGCGTGTGCACAATGACAGTTTTATTTACTTAAAGCTTTTGGCTTAAGCAAGAACTGTTGTAAAAATATTGTGATTATTTGTTATTGATAAGAATACTATAATTCAGATTATTGTGATATGCTTTTCAAATGCTAGTCATTCATTTCCCTTGCTAGGGAATAAAACCCACAATAAATTGTTATCGTGTCATCTGACTGCTATGTCATTTCAGCATGTTCTCAGTATTCATAAGCAGACCATGTGGTGTCTTTACTGGCTAGGTCTAGGTATTCTGTCCTCTGTCGGCCTGGGCACTGGTCTTCATACATTCCTGCTTTATCTGGTAAGTATACACTAAGTAGACCTAGTGTTTGTTAACTTTTTGTAACATTTGTGTACGTTACACTACAGACAGTGATAAAATGGTACCGAAAGTAGTTTCCATCAATGACGTTATGTTTTTAATTGCCTTCTATGTAGGGTTTATTTCTAATGACATTTGAGCACTGAAAATCTTATGCTTCTTTGGAAAATTATCCGCTATAAGTAGATGTTATTGTATGTGTACCTGAGCACTGCTGTCTTCCAGGATCCTCATATTCTTTGTTTGTTTGTTTGTTTACCGAAGTACTGCTGTCTTCAAGGTCCTCGTATTGTTTGTCTTCTAGGGTCCTCACATTGCTGCCGTTACATTAGCTGCATTTGAGTGTATGTCTGTTGACTTCCCTGAGCCTCCGTATCCTGAAGAGTAAGTATTAGTGCTCTCTCCCGAACTGTGTAGACAGCATGCATGACCTGTGAAAAGTCTTATGCAAAATACTGTGTGAATGCAGTACACGGCAAAAAGAATTAGATAAAATGACACAGAATTCCACAATGCATAACTTTTAGTTTGTCGTGCAAAATATCAATGTGCCTGCTACTTGATGTTCATTGCCATTAGTGGTCCCTCATTATCACATTGGTCTGTGATTACTGGGTTAGAGCCAGGTCAGTGCATTCCATTCACCTAGGTATGAAGCATGATGGCAATGTGCCTTGTGAACTGCTGGTACCACTGTGTCAAGGTGGTGCTACATATGCTCCTGTATGAGGATTTAAATTATCTGATGATTCCTACAGCAATCTGTTTGTGAGGCATTACTTCCAACTGTGGTAAATATTCGCTTAGTTATCGTATATTACTGCAGAAAAGTGGAATTTTATTTTACAAAATTTTCAGTGAGAATACACTTGAGGAATGTTGCACTTTGTTATTGTAGTCGACAGTGTCAAAAACAGCACTTGGTAAATTGTGCTTAATATTCTTAGCAAGTTACAAGGAAATCTCGCCTATTTAGCATTCAATATGGCTATCACGTGGATTTTAATTTTCTCATATTTTTCGTAAGTTTGCCATGTTCAAGTTCTGTGCCATAGTTATTATAGATATAATGTGAAAACTTAAAGACTTCCACAAAAATCTTAGAAGCCCTTGAAATGAGAAAATTGTAATTTTGACAATTATTCATGTCCGAAATTGGTGAGAGTTTACTGTAGTCTTCAAAAATGCACACCTTTGACGATTATCCTTGACTGTGTAAAACGAAAAGTCACCATAAAAATGAGTAAAGATCCCTTTTGCCGCCAAAGAAATGTACCTTGATGTGGAAAGTGTGGTGCTGTTCCGTCCATATGTTACGGACTTGATTCACAACCAGGGCCCGGTCTCTAATCTTTGTACTCGAAACGAGCTCGAAACTATTTTTGGCAATTTCTCTGCTCCTTTTGTGCGAACTTAAGATAATTGGTTATCAGACTGTGCTCGAATACATTATAGTTTATGCATAGGAGTTTCTAGTTCAAGTTTGCCCTTGAAGACCCTTATATTCGTGCTACAAACTCGAGTAAAAACTCGAAATTTCGAGTTCAAACTCGAACTTATTGCTTTGATATTGGGTTTACAAACTGTGAACTAAGGGCAATAAATTATCTACGTAAGTTATTGTGTACTCGAGCATAGAATAATAGACACTTATCTTGAGTTCGCCCAAAAGTAGAGTAGAAAATGCCAAACCTAATTTAGAGTTTGATTTCGAGTAAAAAGATTGGAGACCGGGCCCAGGGTTAAGGATCATTGTAACCCAACCTAAAACCTATTTCTGCTGTCCAAGAGCATGCCAGAGACCTACATCACCAGATCTCTGATCAGGACTCCAGTATATTAAGTCTACTCCCAGAGAAGTGGAAGAACAGGGTACGAAAAGCAATTGAGATCCAAGTCCACAGAACTAGTCTTAACAGAGATCCGGGACTTGATCTACTAGCAGTGTATTCAGATCTGTTACGGGATTCCCCCGACATAAGCGAATCCCCGGTACTGTTTTTATTGTTTTATTATACAACGACAGAGGGCGCACCCGAAGGTGAATCAAGTCCGTGAGATATGGACAAAATGGCTTTGGTTCCGAAAGGGATCTTCACTCAATATTTTTTTATTTAAATGGAACCCAGTAATATACATAGTATCAAAAGCTATGTAAACATAATTGTCCTGTAAAGCATGTCCCTTCCTTTTCAGTATCATATGTCCGGAGCCTGGCCACGAGCAGGCCACTATGTCTTTATGGACAATACTGAGCAAGGTGCGTTTGGAGGCCTTCATGTGGGGTGCTGGCACCGCGCTGGGGGAACTGCCTCCTTACTTCATGGCTCGTGCGGCCAGGCTGTCGGGAGATGAGGCTGAGGACGATGAATTTGAAGAGATCGAGGAGCTCATTCATGAGAAGGAGGAACACCCTGATCAGTTGGTAAAGTGTTGGTCATGTCTTCCACCATTTACACTTTTAAAGCAGTTACACACCAACTTTCTGTCACAAAAATCAAAGTTTTGATGTTTTTTGTGCGATGGTGTTTAGTTACGATAAAATGCTAGTTTGCAACATATTTTCCATGCCTTACTGAGATTGACATATTTATATACAGAATGCTTAGTACTTTTGTGGTATCTTTTTAATTTCAAATCTGAAGTAAATGCAATTTCAATGATGATTGCCAACACAACCGTTCTTACTTTCCAAAGCATTGTATTTTGTTCCGCTCTCGATGTTAATCCACTCAATATTTGCAGTTTGGATCATATTAGTTTTGTCTTCAAATCACCAATTATGTCTTCCAAATTAATGTATTTCTGTTCTCCTTTCAGAGTTTTATAGAAAGAACTAAGCTGGGTGTTCATCAGCTGGTACAGAGAGTCGGCTTTGTAGGCATTCTGGCATGTGCATCGGTACGTATTGGTCATCTCACTTTCTGTTTCTTACTAGCCATCCAATAGAAAAAAGAAAATTACCTTTAGAAATTTTCAATGGCTGTTGACTGGCTGCCATCTTTGCCAGTAGAGATTACCACTAGGTGGAGCTCTTGAAAGTAGCCTGTTGTAAATAGAGCTTAAGCGTAGAGAGCCCTCATCTCTGTTCATACACGTTGGCATCTGTTTGATGTAGATAGACTCCTGTATTTTGTGTTCATAGTTGTTGACATCTGGGAATTGTAAGCTAGTATTCATCCAGTCCATCGCATGGTTTGTTTTATTTCACAAGGAGTTAGGAGGTGGAGTAGTAATATTATAATAAACTGTTTAATGTTATTCTGTTGGTCTCAATGAGAAGGGATTTATCAAATCGTTGAAACAAAGATTTGAATTTCTGTGCGTGAAAAAGAATCGAAGATAATATTTTTGTTTTTAATGATAATCAGAACATGAAATCAAAACCACAGCCCAAAGGTTGTTTGAAAAGTTCAACCTCTACCAATGTCTGTTACAACTTTTAAAACAAAGCATGTCGCCGTTGACAATCTTTGTAACAATACAATTCCTTTGTTGACATCAAGGCAAATGACAGACTGTGTTTTCATGCATGGTGCACATTTCAATCATTTCGTCAAACTTGACATAAAAATTCTTTTCCAGATCCCGAATCCGCTATTTGATCTAGCTGGTATTACATGTGGACACTTCCTGATCCCGTTTTGGACGTTCTTCGGTGCTACTCTTATTGGAAAGGCTATAATAAAAATGCACATTCAGGTATATTGTTTTGTTTTCCTCCACCGCGAGAAATTTAACAAATTAAAGTTCTTGAAAATGTTGTTGGTATGAAATCTCAAGAAAGAAGCTTTCACACTAAGAATTAACTACTCCATAAAATTATAGTCTTAAAAATGTATATATTCCGAGGGGGCGTTGGATAGTTTGGTAAAATTTTGAAAAATGCTCGTACTATCTGTAATTGACAAAAATGTAATATTCCTTATTATAATTTTTCCATTTTTTACCCACAAATTCGTGAAGTTGTTTTTTTTTATCACGATATTGTGAAATGATAATAACTTGGACAACTGCCATCATCATTGTACTGTTGGTACTTGAAGTTTTCAAGATTATTTACTTTGATTAATATGATCCAAAAGTTTAATTAGTCCATTTTTGATCAATTCATTTTATGCGCTTTGTTTGCTCTTTGTTTCAGAAACTCTTTGTTATATTTATGTTCAGTGAGCACCATGTGGAGACCTTAGTCGCTGCATTGAGGTATGTCCTCATCGTCACCCTTTCTTCAGTTAGACAATTGTGGGGTATATGTTTTCGCGCCATCTGTTGGACGGAAATTAATGTAGGAGTATTTTCTCTGGTTTCATTTGACTGTTAGAAACACATGGTCAGGTGTCCCATAATCCATTGTAGATATCCCATTTATCTCCAGCCATAGTTTGTGAACAAATTACGTTCTGTGTTAATCATTTAATACTGTCATGTCAGTTGTTGGTTATGTAGTGAATACGTCATTCTTCTCTGATAATTTATTTTAAATTTTGACTGCTTGATTATACTCTTAGTTTCTCCCATATAGGCCCATGTGACTACTTCCAGATAGAGGTCTATCTTTTCATACATGGTTATGGGCCTCAATACAATCCTATTATAGTAGAATGTGAAATGTGTTGGTCTATTTAGAGATGCTTGTGCTATGATTTGCCATCACCATGCTCCACAAGGAAGTCTAGTATGACAATGACATGGGCTGCATATGAAAACTGAACCTTGCATTTCTTATTGCCTAGTTTCATTATTAGGCAATCAAACAGCTTTTGGTGACATATGAGTAGAGAAGTTTGTTGGACAGAAGTGATGATTATATAACTTCTTGATCACTATTGTTTCTTTTTTGTAGGCATATTCCATACTTTGGAAAGTCACTGCAAGTTCCATTCATGGAATACTTGGAGAAACAGAAGAAAAAGTTGCATGTTAAGCCTGGTACAAAATTACCCGCTGTAAGTACAGTTCTCATAGTCACCATGTGTTTAGCCTGGTACAAAACTACCCGCTGTAAGTATGGTTTTCATTGTCACCATTTGGGTTCTGTTCGACGAAAAGCGACTTTGGACTTCAGTCAGAAATTTGGTCTTGTGCTACCGCTTCACAGTTACTGAATTAAGTTTTAGCCTGTAATTATTAGCCTGCCACGGCCGAGAAACTATGACATTGTGAGAAAGTGCTGAAAATGTCGGGCGGTCCAAGTAAGTTGTGTCCTCTCACTGATACCTGTGCTCAATGACCCCTACTGATTGTCAACGATAAGAGTTAGTCGTTAATAAAACTTAATACAATTGTAGCAATTCATCCACCCAGACTCACAGTGTTTGCATTGTGGATCACACTTTCTGTTTGAGCAATACATTTAATTGAATTGACTGAAAAGGCTCAATATAACTTTCAGAGTATTTAAAGTAACATAACTCATATTGATTAAAATATCATTGAAAAAAAGGAACGTTCCTTTTTAATGGGGGACAATTGCAACCATTATTTTTGCAGTTGGATACCAGTTATGACAGCTCCATGCTGTGTGCTTAAGTGCAAATGTATGAAATGAGAATTTCTCTTCCAGTCAGAATCCTGGTTGTCCTGGATATTTGAGAAAGTCATCATCGTCATGGTTATTTACTTTGTGCTGTCAATCATCAATTCCATGGCCCAAAGTTATCACAAACGACTGTGCAAGGAACGACAAGAACTCAAGGCAAAGATCATTGATTAATTGTGCTGTTATAAATCAGTGTGTTGCAAGAATTGTTAGTTATAATACACGCCGTATGTTGGTGACATCACTAGACCTTTAATTAAGGCTGAAAAGATCTCTGCTCCAACAAGGGTTTGCACTTGGGACTTTCTACTCACCATTCTGAAATTTTTCTGCTAACCGTGAACAGGTTCGAGCCCGTTCAGTGAAGAAATCTTTTGACTTAATGAAAGGTCTCGTGATGTGACCAACACATGGCTTGTATGATGTCCTAATAATTCTTGCTTATCATGAATTAAGTTGACAAAGTGTGTGCCCACCAATCCTTCCAACATCAGTTTGTGTGTGTCCTCTGTCTTTTTGTGTCACCTTCAAATTAGTTTTAGCTTAAATATTTAACATTGTGTTTGAATTTCTCATTTTTAAGCTTGCACAATTTCCAAATAGATGCCAAAACATAAACGATGATTACCCTAACTAACGAATGTCCGAGACAATGTTGTACCTGACACTTTTCTTTGAATAGAACAATTCTACTGCTTTTCTAATATGAAGTCACTTGCATACCAACTAAAACGTGCACTGTCAACTTGTTGCAGTATAGGAGAAGATCAGTTGCTTCATGATAACCAAAAGGACTTAACAGGGTTAGGCTGGTGTTCTTTAAAAAGCAATGATAAATCTTTGTTTTGCCTGGTTTTGGTGACCTGCTAAAAATCCCAGGACGCCAGAATGTTGCCACGCCACATTGGAGCGTGCAGTCAAAATACTGCAAAAAGTAACCTGAGTTGTAACTGTTTGGCAAAGATTTGAACAACCTGCGTGCCTCATGAGGTGACCCTGTGCACAGGGTATTTGGCCAGAGATTGGCCATCTTTGAGTACGCGAGATAATCCTATTTTTTTGTTGTAACAAACAAATACCAACCAGGCGACTGGTGGATTTTTGCTGAGTTCACCAGATTTTCACCACAGGTCTTCAAGTATCTTGTTTTATTTCGTTCGGCTCTTCCCAATGAAATTTGGCGACCTCACTTCCCAGTTCGCAACTTGGGAAATTTGTCGGGTTGCATTTGGCAAGTTTCTGCAGAGGATATTAAATTGCGTCAAAGCCAGGACTTGTGTGCAGTTACATGTGTGTCTATGTGGCTATTGTAACTGGAGTTAGAATTGTTGGTCAGGGTTTTCTTTCTTGATCTGAATAGTATGATGTAACAATTATGCGCACTATATGTCAGCAGCGCCCTCTTGTGAACTCTATTGGGTATTATGATTTTTATGCGCCCACATATTTATATGTGGACGCATTATGCCGTCATCTCTGTCCGTCCGGGCGGCGTCCGGCGTCTGCTGCTCTATCTCCAAAACCCTTTGACATACGTTCATGAAATTTGGCACATATGTTCCATTCTTGAATGGGACGGCATGTGTGAACTTTCGGACGGATCCGACTACCGGTGTGCCCCCTAGTGGCAATTTTAGTTTTTTACGCTTAACTTTGTATCTTCAAAAGTCCTGAACGGATTTTCATGAAATTTGGTATGTAGGCACCTAATAGTGAGATGACGCTATCCTGCCGTTTTCAGATGGATTCGACATAGTTTGCGCCACCTAGTGGCCATTTTTAGTGTTTTCGAGTCTGTTTTTGTGCGTCCACCCCTCTATCAACCAAACCGCTCAAAGGATGATTGTGAAAATTGGCATGTATATGCTTACTATGTAGAGGATGGTTGACGATGATTTTCCGACGATTTCGACTACTGTGGCGCCTCCTAGTGGCAGTTTTGTTTTTTTGCGCCTATGGCTGTATCTCCTAAACCGTTCGCAGGATCTTTACAAATTGTGTAAGTATATTTATATGATGTTAACAACGGAAGATGACGACTTTTGGTCGGATCCGACTACCGGTGTGCCCCCTAGTGGCAATTTTAGTTTTTTACGCTTACCTTTGTATCTTCAAAAGTATTGAACGGATTTTCATGAAATTTGGTATGTAGGCACCTATTAGTGAGATGACGCTATCCTACTGTTTTCAGATGGATTCGACGTAGTTTGCGCCACCTAGTGGCCATTTTTACTGTTTTCGAGTCTGTATTTTTGCGTCCACCCCTCTATCAACCAAACCGCTCAAAGGATGATTGTGAAAATTGGCGTGTATGTGCTTACTATAAGGAAGACAGCTGACAATGATTTTCAGACGATTTGGACTACTGTGGCGCCTCCTAGTGGCAGTTTTGTTTTTTTGCGCCCATGGCTGTATCTCCCAAACCGTTTGCAGGATCTTTACTAAATTTAGCAAGTGTATTTATGTGATGTTGACAACGGACGATGACGACTTTAGGATGATTCTGACTACCGGTATGCCTCTAGTGGCAATTTTAGTATTTGCCTCTAGTGGCAATTTTAGTATTTTACATTGACCTCTGTATTTTCATAGGTCTTCAGGTGTATACTTTGTGTTACTTCGTGACTGTGAAGGAAAAGTTCCAAGTAGAAATTTGTTTCTGGCATTCTAATGCTGTGCTAATCTCGTATGTTGGTAAATTTGTTTTTAATTCTATGTTTCTGTGGTGCTTTAAGCAACTGGTGTATAGGATGTGCTTGTATTATGAAGATTACTCACATTCTGCCCCTAGCCTATTGAGGAGACAATGACCATGCCTTTCCATTTTGCTAAGTACAACATACTACATATATGCCCTCTACTGGCCACTTTATGGTACCAATAAACAACCCTAGAAGGATACCGTATGCGGTGCAATTGTGGGCGCATTTCAACGCTCTGTATTATATTCACAGTCAAAAAATATCTATGGAGACTGTATACTTTGATCGCTGACTGTTTGTGTGTACTCAGTGGACTAAACACTGTGTAGACTTTCAAGTTGAAATCAATCGTCCATTTTATAAATTACCTTCAGTTCATAAAAGGTAATTTTTATAAAACAGATTTTTTGTTAGTGTTTTGTCAATGTTAACGTTATGTCAGTATTTCAGTGTTATAAATTCTGTGTTTTATCATTTGAATTGTCACGAAATTCAGCATCACATCTTTAGGCTTGACCTAGCTTTACTAGAAACACGTTTTATTTGGACTACAAACGTGTTATTTGAGAATATGTCTTTCCGGGAATATAAACAGGCTCAATGTCGCTGTGCAATTAAGCTAGGCATAATCACTGTCAGCTTTAGTGTGTTCTTAAAACCGTCGTCATTTTCACATTGTTCTGTAGTTCTGATTGAGCTGTGATTTTTGAAGTTTGTCATTCAGTGGTCATCTTGCCATGTCTTATCCATGTATTGTCTCTTCTATTGCCCATCAAATCAACAGTCATTAGAAATGTGTTACATCTTGTATAATGCTTACCTTTAGAAGTATACCACTGTAAGGGTGTTTTTTATAGAATGACTGTTGTGGTCATGTGATAAGCAACAAAATGGGCGTGTCTGACCTTTG
Source organism: Phoronis australis (assembly GCA_002633005.1). NCBI lineage: Eukaryota > Metazoa > Phoronida > Phoronidae > Phoronis > Phoronis australis. The sequence continues at coordinate 176,953 of NMRA01000172.1, forward strand.
TACATCTTGCTCATTAGCATACGTTTTTTATTATTATTTTAGTTATGATAAGAAGATCACTGCGCTGATCACAATCATATGGGATATTCTAACTTTCTGTTACTTAGAGATCAGTGCCAGGTTTCGTAAGGATAAGTTGCCTCCTCTGTGAGTGCCCCCTAAAAGAGAAAGATAATTTTGAAAAACTTCTGAAAAATTAATCCCATTATCCCTCGTCATAATCCAGGTGCTGGCTTGCAGGTGTCGTTATACGGGGTATTTTATGGTTTGCAATTAGCTGCTCATTACATTGACCTCACAGGCTGTGTACATGCTTCAACTGATTAGGGAGAGCACCATGTAAATCTGGTGCTATATGCAGGAACATTAAATCAGAGCGAGTCAAAATTTGACACTGTTTTATTTTAAGCGTTGTGTGATACTTATGGATGACAAACTCTTGATCCATCCATGGTTCAGCTCGGGCAAGGACCTAGGCATATGCATGCCACCTCTGCAATTAGTAGAGAGGTGACACATGGAATTTGTTTCTTAAAAGACTTTAATTTGATCTCGCGCTCCACACAACTGTTTTTGAAAAATAATTAAATCTCATTTGAGAAAAATTATAAAAAAAGTCTCTGAAAATATATTCATAACCGCAAGGTAGGGAGATTCTCCAATTATTTCTAGACTGTGATGCACTCATAATTACTTGGCTAAACTTTAATTCACCAATTTTGAAGTGGGAGTGCAAGACCAAATTTTTGTCTCGCGTCACTTTCATGAAACAGGCCCATGGAATCAAAGTTTTATTAAGGGAGCACAAAGTCTTGAATTACAAAGTTGTGAACTCACTTTGATGAGATACCTTGATCCCTGTAGTATTCATTGAATGTTGGATCGTCAATTACTAACAGTGACTGAGGTTTGCAAATTTCCTTGAGCTATTGGTGCAATGCATTAATGATTTGCCGACTTTGTCTGTGTGTAAATATTACTTTGTCTTGTAGGGGTACTTAGCTTTCATTTAATTTAATGTATTGTGAGACATGTTTTAGATTGTACATTTCAGGGAAAATTGTTGCCGCATGTATGATTATTTAAATGTTTTCGGATTAATACATAATTGGAAATTGCATTACATTCGTTTTACTGGGTGTTGCCAAAGTATAATGTAAGATTTTAATACATTAAACAAGTACGTGTCACATTTAGGCATAAAGTATATTTAAAGCAATACCAAGTCCTTCAACTGGTCAGAAACTGACAAGATGATTAGTAAACAAGAAAGGTATGTCTTTTTTCACTCTCTGACTTGATAAATGTTGATAGCATTAGGATTACTTCACACTTTTTTAATCATTTATTGAAAATACAACATTTTTTTAAAAAACTATGATGTGATTGAAATAATCATAACTGGTTGCGCTACCAGTATTATCACATCTTATCCAAGTGCTGCACAGCCGTGCACTGTGATTAGCCCATGAATTTTTACAGGAATTTCAAAACTCAGCTTATTGAGTTTTACAGGAGTGTGCATGTTTCTCAAAAACTGTCATGAACAGAAGCAATGTTGAAAATCAGGTACAAGCAGGTGACTAGCTTGATCAAGACAGCTGAAAATAAATATCAAAAAGAGACCTGGAGTGCTTAAAATTTTTGATGATTATCAAAAATGTTTGAAAGCCGCTACTAATATCTGTCAAATCTGCCAAACTTTATTGAACTGATCCATTTCATCACCTTCATAGTCCCTGAATTCTTTAAGGAATACAGTCAATGGCTTCGACCGGGATTCCAACAATGTTGACAGTGTCACGCGAGACTCTAAGGACATGTCCGTATTATCATACACATCTAAGAAGCACAACAGTTGACACGTCTCCACAAGGTGAAGTATTGCAGAGCCGGATATGTTGGGACAGTTGAACAAACTGAGGTGGCTCAATGCATCTCTCGAGTATTTACAGATGGTTGATATAGATGTATCTGTGACATGATGGCAGCATGATAAATTGAGACTCTGCAGCAAACTCAGGTTCTGAAAACACAAAATGTCAGTAATGATTCAAACACCCACATAGCGCTAATTGAGTCAAGTCAAAATGGTGTACCTCCCTCAAAGTGAATAAATGGTGTAAGAAGCTGTGAATCTTCCCACTCAAGTAATCTGTGAACTTCATTTGCTCCACGCATGGTTTTATCAAATGTAATCAATGCTAACACATTAAAAAATGCAAGGGCTCCACTCAAAACATGAATGGTTTTCCATCATGGTACTGAACGGTCTTTAAAATGAATTTGAATTGTTCAACCTTTAAAACTCTTTCGCTAAAATACTTAGAAAAACGTGCTGAAATAATATGTCAAGTTATTTGGAACTTGTTACTGAATGAGCGTGGTTTCAAAAATACCTCTCATTTCCCTAAAAGTAAAATACTTATGACTCTGACACTACCGTAGTACATCTTGTGTATTTACACTGGCTAACCTCAGTTTCACAATATCCGACGTCTGTTTGACGAAAAGTGACTAAGACTTACACACAGAAATTAGGTGTTTTACTCCAGAAGAAAACTATTTCTGAAAAGAATTAAAACTAATTTTAGCAAACAAATCAAGTATCTGATAGAATATATCCCTAATTGTCGCTTGTTGAGAAATTGTGCACAGCTCGGAATATTTCCAGGAAGTTTTGTGCCAATAGTTAGAGGACAAAACCTTAATTTGGCAATCATGAAGTCGGGGATTGTAAGACCAAATTTGTCCTCAATATCTGTTTGCATCCTCCTAACTATGAAACTAAACGACAATGCTATTTTAACATTATCTACTCTAAACAAAGTGCAGTTGTATTCATTGACAACTTGTAAACATGAAAAAATAATCTACACATAGGTGACCTTTGCACTAATGACGTACCTCATGGCCTTGCGGGCGCACATAGCACCAAACACGTAATGTTATTCTTCAGCAACACATCACGATACTTACTAGACACATGCAGTTCCATGATTTGTAGTGGATCATTTTCACCACAAAACTCCTTCTTAAAACATTTATCAATTTTCAACCTACTTCGTATTCATATCGTCACTATGTTGTGTTTCTAACTAATTTGGCCAAGCAATTACTAGAGATAAGGAATTAGCCTACAAGTTCAACTAAGTTTTAAGTCACTTTTCATGAAACAGGTGAACCCCAGGCTACATACATACCTTCAAAAGTTGTTGAAGGGTGTGATCAGTAATGATGTATCCGCACCTTCGAAGGCAAAGAACTTTGAGGTGTGGGCACTGCGTGTAAATAGTTCTGATCATTCCCTGAGTAAGCACTGTGTTCCATAAGTTGAGGCACTCTATGTGGGGGTTCAGCAATATTTTTAATGCTGATCCATTAAGTTTCTTCTTTAGTTTTAGTCGGCGAATCATGGAGCTATGAGGTAAACAAAAACCCGATATCAATTGATCGAAAGAGTTGAATTCACAGACATTTGGTGCAAAACATTTAATTAAAAACATTGTTTGTGGATATGGCAACAAATTCACCACCAACATGGCTGGTGGGTTAAATCTCCATTTTGGGTGATAAATGAGAGATCACATTAAGAACATCTCAACGATGTAACAACAAAAAGACCATGTTTCTCTTTTGACTTCCAGTTTCTTATATTTCATATTCAAATCAACGAATTTCAATTTCCAAAAGTAGAGTCGATGTAAAAACTGCTGCGTTTTCTCAGTGTTTAGCCATATGGCAAAATATTGAAACTGAAGTGAACATGAAAGATGAGCCATCAACAGACTTGTCCTCAAATGATTGGCTCTGGCCATATCAGTTTGGCTGGCAGCAGATTTGTGTCTATTGTTTGTGAGCCGTAGTGTACGCAAGGATGCAGATTTAAAGCAAGCACTAGTTGTACTACTTCATTAGTCTGGGCCATTTTATGATATTTTAAAAAGGAATTTTGAATGCTTTACCATAAAGACTAATACACTCAATAGAAAGACAAAAAGTGTATGAAGATGATTCAATACAGTCACGGAAGTTTGATTTGTAACATAAGCCAACCCCATGAGAAAAAGGAATTTCACGCTATATGATACTGTCGCAACAGAAAACTGGGTTGAGGTGTGCGCGCAGTCAAAGAAACCGGCATAGGTATGTGCATCAGTGGAATGATTTTCCAATTTGCCATATTTGCATATTTGCATATTGCATATTTGCATATTGCTGCTTGGAAAAAATAAATGCATAAGCCACTTTAAGCTCATAATATCAATCTTACCATGACAAGAATCTATTTCCATTACCAAAAAGACCATCTAAACAAAAAATGGCAAATTAAGGTGCTGGCTCATTCATAAACAATGATTCAAAATTAGATGAGTGAAGGAATGTTTTTAAAACACAAAGCTCTTTGATTACGAATTCAATATTGACAGCTTAACAGCAATCAAATACCCCTTTGCAATAAGTACTTACTTGAGCAGATGTTCGTCAGGAAAGTTTTGCAAATCATAACAGTCCAAGTTGTCACAGATAACATCCATGCACTGCTCCAAGAGGCGAGCAACTTTACTGCCAGTGTGGCAAGGATTCTGTAACAAATTTAAAGCACAGCTCTGTAAACATGCCACTCAATCATGATCAACTATGCCTGGTGAATAAATGTTATAAGGGCTTTTTAGTGGGAATTGTATGAGAAAGACGACCTTATTTGACTATTATTACTGCCATTGTTATCATTTTTTTCACACACATAGCTTATCAATACTTCAGACTCTGATAATCGTTGACTGAATGAAAATATCCACACCAGAACAACAGAACGGGCTTAACTCATTGATAGTTTACATAAAACTGATTAACCACTATTACCAAGCACATGCCAGGCTTGCAAGATGAGTCACTGACCACCAGCACAACAGTAAGATATATGTCCCATCTATCGTTGAAGCATCTTTTATAGACTAGTGAATGTTATTTCTTGTAAATTTTTCAGCAACTAAGATTCAGGCTGCAATCATAAATAAACTAAATCAGCTTACCCTGTGAATATGACGGCTATACAAGGACCGTACCATTACATTTCCATTGCTGCACTTAACTTCAAATCGCTTGCCACCATGAAAGTTTGTGGAATGCCTTAGTTGGTACATGACATCATCACTAGTGAAAATGTTGAATTGTGGTAGTCTTACTAGGTCGGAAAACTGGACAAACCCTGGGAAAAAATAAAGAAACATATTACATTCACAGTCAATGTCACTTTTGCACAACAAAGGAGTATTGGGATGTGTAATATAATGTTACCTTAGATACCTGTGCTAGCAGCTTGGCTTAGACAGGCACCTGTCTCTGCTGTCGCCTCTTAATTTGTGTGGCTGACAGATGGGGTGACTGCCCCATAACCCTCTGTATGTTTCCATTTGACCTCAAGTACATAGACTGTAATGGTGTTCAGTCTCCTAATTTCATTGATGGTGTTGTGTGCCACCACGTTATTTCGATTCACAAGAGCGTATTCACTACAATGGACTGAAGGACTATTCGAGTTGCGGAAGTATTTGTTCAAAATGGAATAAGACTCCAACTGCCCTTCACCAGCGTCCATCTGACTAGAAAGATACACACGGAATTTGATGGTATAGTCAGGGTTAACACGTTATGCATAATTTTCAGAAAATCTTCCGATGTACAGTCTTGATATGCCATGGTCTACCACTACCAGTGCCAGTGCGGCAGTGCCAGTGTGACGAAGAGACTGGGAAGGGCCTGGACCTTAATCCTGCTCTGTCCGACACTTTTAGTATCAATCCTGTAATGGAGTCTCAAGCATCCTTATCCATTGTCTCACAATCCGAACAAAATCCTGGGTTTTTGATATTAACTAAACTAATCTGATCAAATGATAAAAACCCAACAGTTACCATTCTGTGATACGTCCAAGCCTTCTTTTTGAGCCCCATATCTCAAAATATAACACAGTCGTTTGTCCAATCTCTCGCTTTTAGGCTTTTCACAAACTGATGCTGACATGTCGACGTGCTCTTGAAATGTAAAAATAATTTCCTCCCCGTTTTGGCAGTTGAGCTATAAGCATTTAACCAGTCTGTAAATAAATATTTACAGTTTGCACAACAGCTGGCAACATTGTCTGCTCGAGTTGCACAACCGGATGTTTTGGTTTTCATTTCCGTATCTGAGCAAAAGAAGCGTTCGATTTCTTCTCAAATACAATAGTAATGTCAAATTATTTTCAAGAGCACCAAAACACGGGAAATGTATGGTTTAGAATGAAACATTAAAGTTGCAATTTTCCCTTTCTGAGAGTACAAAACATGATCTTGATCGTGTTTGAGTACAGCAGTCACTCAACAGAGGGCAGTGATGTTTGCAGACTGCAGCAAGGGCTAGCAGAAAGCAGAACCAGCTAGAGAGGGTAATTCTGTCAAGAGAACACGTGCCTTGAAAACGAATTGTTGTGTGATCATTTGTGGTAATATTGGATATTTACCATTGCACTAGCCAGACAACTAGCATGTTAGCCTTGGAGTAAAGTCTTCTACTTCATAGACTTATACTAGTAGGGCCTAGTACTAGACAAGCTAGACAGATGCACAGTGACAGTGCAGGCTACAGCTAGCTGGCTGGCCGGGCTAGTTGCATTGAGTTACTCCTTGTCCACTACATGTATCATTATAGTTTTCTACGAAGGCTACCTTAGACAGTGTGTCTATGAAATTTGGACAGACTAGTGGTCTGGCATGTTTACACTTCAACGTTAACATTGATCTAAATTCTGAGTGTGTAGTTGACTGTGTTGTAATGTGTTGGCCCTTTGCAATTTGCATGTCTAAACTAGTGAATGAAGTAGGAACATAATGAACTATGGACAAGATGGTATTTTGACAATCATTTGACAGACATTGTTATTTCGTGTAGCACACCGGTTTTGACTGAAGAGCCAATGTCATTCATAATTCAATCGAACATATAGTTTTTCTTCAGTTCTAACACTTGTGTTAGCAGTCCTCGTGAATCCAAGATTTTGTCCTAGGGACCTGACAAGGACAAACTCAGGATGCGTGAGATTCCTCCATTGAATCAATATAAACGTGAGCGAGCAGGCAGGGGTAGTGGGATGGGGTGCAGGCAGTGTAGTGGGATGGGGTGCAGGTAGGGGTAGTGGGATGAGGTGCAGGCAGGGGTAGTGGGATGGGGTGCAGGCAGGGGTAGTGAGATGGGGTGCAGCAGAGGCGGATCTACGGGGGGGGGGTTCAGGGGG
>NMRA01000172.1:186047-204610 GCA_002633005.1 Phoronis australis
AGGGGTAGTGGGATGGGGTGCAGGCAGGGGTAGTGGGATGGTGTGCAGGCAGGGGTAGTGGGGTGGGGTGCAGGCTGGATTTGTGGGTGTTTTATTAACATAGTATTTAATAAACTGTTTTCACTATCATTATGATACTCAGCCTCTCCACAGATGAACACCTGGTAATGAGACATGATGTTGCGTCATGCTCGTCAGGGACTGCATGGAAAACATCTATTTTGGGAATCAATGCAGAACCTAGACAACTACTAAATGACTGAAATTATGTGGTGAATACATGGAAAGTAAAATCGTTTACAGCTAGTCTGCTCTTGTCTCTTGTTTGCTTTCCAGGTAATTGAAAACCACTGATTTACTATGCCTGTCAGCAATGATCATGACATCCTTGACACTGACAGTGAAGATGAAGTGCCTCCTGGCTGGGAAGAAAGGGTGACTGTGGAGGGCCGGGTTTATTATGCAAAGTAAGTTGATTGACTTCTGGCGTAGTCAGTATCATGCAACCAGAGATTTACTCCATGGTAAACTGAATGTTCTGTGAAAGTATCCTATTGCGTCATCACAAATTGCACTTCTGTCTTTTCATGATTCCATTCCATGGGTTGTCTAGTATATCATGCATTTTATAGCTTTTTTAACTGTATGTTACCTGACTTAATAAATTGAAGGAAATTAATGGTCATTTTTTCATTTAAATTTTAAATTGACAGCTGTTTCATATTCACATTTGGGAGGTTGATGTAATTTTCATTGCTTACAAGTATTCAGCTTTAGCACTACTGACTGGTTGAAACAAGACGTATGGTAGTTTCCAACTTATTTCGCTCAAAAATAATTGCCCAAATTACATTTTTTTGCTTTTCAATGTATGAGTATCTTTTTTGTAAATACTGGAATTTTTTAGAAAACGCTGTTTGTGACATCAACACATGGCAAACCATGCTTGTAATAAACTAAAAATGTTTGAGGTCTTTACTTTTATGAAGTATTTAGTTTCATTTGTTGACCATATTGTGTGCTGCGTACTGTAATTGACATGACCTTTGACCTGGCATTACAGCCATGCCAACAAGACAACACAATGGGACCACCCAACAACTGGAAAGAAAAAGAAAGTTGCTGGAGGTATTTTTATTTCTTTTGTGCGTATAGATTAGTGTGTTTAGCTGTGGCTTGACTAGATTTCGTTTTACGAAATTTAAATGTTTTAATTTGTGAGATTTTGAGGTTTATTAGAATATACATAGTTAATATATTATATAGTTATTTGTTTTTAGTATAATTTGATGGTATAGAAGTTGTGGAGTCAATCACTCACAGTTTCTCCACAATGTGTTTTGACTTGTCCCTGCATCTAATTTGAATTTTGCCATGATGAGGTTGGCTTACTTGTGTCGAGTTTGAAAACCTATGCAACGAGGTTGAAGTATTGGGAGATTAGTCATTTCTTATGCAAATTAGGACATTATGGACATTTGTTACCAGTTTAAGGCAAGACTTAACACCCATACTCCCCACAGTGTGGAAATGAACTTTGGAACAAGAACATAGATTCTGTCATTCTGGTCGAGTTTGATTTTTTGTTGTGAAGGAAACTGAGACTACAGTCTTCAATAGTTAATTTTTTTCTGCATCACACTTGCACTGGTGCCACTAAAATCAGATGTCTTTTGTTTTCTCGTTTTATGGTCTGGAGTTCACTATTGGGGTTTACATTGGTGGTAAATAAGGTTTAGGGACGGAGATAATTATGTTACATGTCAAAGCATGCTGATAAGTGTTCGTAGTCGTACACATCATTGTGGCTGTCCGGTTGTTTTCAGAACTTCCTTACGGATGGGAGAGAAAAGTGAATGAAGAAGCTGGCATTATTTACTTTGTTGAGTAAGTAAAGAGAATTCTGACAATTTCAAGTTTCTGAAGGTTTGCCTGCCTTAAATCAGTTAGTTGAAGGATGTATTGAAAAATGCTTGACCCTGTGATTTAATCAAGACGCCTTCTAAAACGCCCTTAAATGGTGCAGTCATTATTTACTGAAATCCCATTTTTCAACTCTAGCTGGGTGTAATGTGGCCTGGTGGTAGAGTTGTGTCCTCTGAAACACATGCCCCACAAAATCACATCTCTTCCTCCACCTAAACGTAAGATTGTGTATTCATAATCCTGCGAGATAACACTGTTTCCTCCACCCAGATACAAGACCATGACTTTGTATTGATATCCCATGGGATAACATTGCTGGACTCTTGAGTCAAGTAATGGTCTATAGCTCACGCTGTACATGGCAGTTTACATTGTAGTTTATTTTTGTTTACACATTCACGAGGAGCAAAAATAACAGTGTCATAACAACTGACTTTGCCTGATTCGTAACACATATTCACCCTGGCTTTTCCTTATTTGTGAGTACTGCATTGATGCCAAATGAAAATGTTAACACTGAGAAACTGTGATGTCTGATTACTGTGACTGTAAACACTATTATAGCCATGTGAACAAGTAAACTCTATTATAGCCATGTGAACAAGTAAACTCTATTATAGCCATGTGAACATGTAAACTCTATCATAGCGATGTGAACATGTAAACTCTATCATAGCCATGTGAACATGTAAACTCTATCATAGCCATGTGAACATGTAAACTCTATCATAGCCATGTGAACATGTAAACTCTATCATAGCCATGTGAACATGTAAACTCTATCATAGCCATGTGAACATGTAACCTCTACTGTAGCCATGTGAACAAGAAAACCACGTACACAGACCCACGGCTGGCCTTTGCTATAGAGGACAGGGGGGATGTACCCGCACTGCAGCTGAAGCAGCGATTTGATGGCAACAGTACTGCTCTGCAAGTGCTACAAGGACGAGACTTGACCGGGATGTACGCTGTTGTTACTGGGGCTAATGCAGGAATAGGTAAGACCAGAAAGCATTCTAGTCCAGACTGCTGCCAACAGTGTGTAATTGCATGTGTATACGGTGTGATGTTAGATTGATTTTGCATATATAAATTTATGCTATGTTTGTGCAGTACGCTTGATTGGCGTTTTTGTCATTTTCAGGCTTCGAAACTGCGCGTAGCTTGGCACTACATGGCGCCACTGTGGTACTGGCCTGTCGCAGCAGAGAGAGGGCAAACAATGCCGCTCGTCTGATCCTGCATGAACTTCCCCAAGGAAAAGTGGAATGCATGGAAATTGACTTAGCTTCCCTAGCTAGTGTGAAGTGTTTTGCCGATGAATACATCGAACGAAACTGGTCAGTTAGTCAATGTTATGTGGTTGAGTAATAATATCAACTTGAATAGACGTCAGCTGCTGGTGGTTTTGTGCGGTCTCTTGTGACTAGACACTTAAAAATAATTCAAGTCAGTGAGAATTAATTTTTGTCACGGTATTTTTGCAGTGAAATCAGACCACTACCACCTTGGCTGTGTTGCTTAACGTAGACTCCCGAATTTCGCAAGTAAAGCTAGTATGATCATGCAGTTCACTTGTAATCCATGGTGATATCGCGTGAAGTCCTGCACTATCTTTTGTTTTGTAAAGTTCTCATATCAGTGCAACCTCGTATAGTGGAGACAGGTTGATAATTTTTACTAAAAGGCCTCTCTTGTATTCCGTACTTTCTCATAATTTACTTAAATATTACTTTTCCTTGTAGGCCCCTCCACATGCTCATTTTAAATGCTGGTGTCTTTGCATTGCCACACACCATCACTGAAGATGGACTGGAGATGACCTTTCAGGTCAACCATTTAGCCCAGTTTTACCTGACACAGTTGTTGAAGGACAGACTCATCAGGAGTGCCCCTGCACGAGTGGTGGTAGTGTCATCTGAGAGTCATAGGTGAGTGAGTACACTGAATAAGGTATAGATACTACCAGTGATGTACTTTGACCTTTGGAACAGGAACAATGAGCATTGTGGGTGTAAATATACCATTTACTCCCATAATTCAATGGCCACTTCAAAGGGCGTGGCTATTTTGCTAGTAAAGGCCAGTAAGGTGACATGTGCTTGCTTGCTAAATATTTGTGAGATCTTGTTCACTAGGCTTTACAGATTCCACGGCTGGGTCTATATCTGATATTATGTGTTCAGTACACGGTGAACAAGGAGTCATTTCACTTAGAAAAATCTTATTGTCGAAAATTTATGGCACGTACTTCTTTAAGCAGTTTTCCATAGGAAGAGTTGATTGGTTTGTATTGTCTGAGATACACATTTTCTCACCTCCACCTTTAAAAAATAGTTCAAGTGGTCTGGTACATGTTTCATAAGACTTGAGCAGGGCGCTCAGGCGAGCCCAATGCACCAAACACCTGAACCTGTTTTTATGCGCCCACATATTTATATGACTCTACTTCGGGAGCAAGTTTTCTGTTATACAGAATTTGTTAAATGCACGACACTTTTCATTGTTCACGGTCTTTATTCCGTTGCGTTCATACTTTCTGAACAGAACTCTACTCTCAACTGAACATAGATACAATAACTGACCTAGCGACATAATTAAAAGACACACGATATTTCGAAACATACTTGTTTCATTCTCAAGTGAAGATAAAATGACGCAGTAATGCCACGACAGAGTATAAGCTGACGACACACACAGTGAGACACGGCGGGTGTGAAATACTGCAAAGAATGACTAATGAATTGGGGTAACAGGAAAGTCACGCAAACAAGTGTAACGTTCGGCGCTAGGTCAGTTATTGTATCTATGTTTAGTTGAGAGTAGAGTTCTGTTCAGAAAGTATGAACGCAACGGAATAAAGACCGTGAACAGTGAAAAGTGTCGTGCATTTAACAAATTCTGTATAACATATTTATATGTGGACGCATTATGCCGTCATCTCCGTCCGCCCGGGCGGCGTCCAATTGGTGTCCGTCCGGCGTCCGTCCGGCGTCCGTCCGGCGTCCGCTGCTCTAACTCCAAAACCATTTGATGTATGTTCATGAAATTTTGCACATGTGTTTCTTTTTTGGATGAGACAGCATGGGCATACTTTCGGACTACCAGTCTTCCCCCTAGTGGCAATTTTAGTTTTTTACGCTTACCTCTATATCTTCAAAGGTCTTCCGCGTATTTACATAAAATTTGGCATGTAGGTATAACTATTAGTGAGATGAGGCTATCCACCCGTTTTTGGATAGATTCAATGTAATTTGCTCCACCTAGTGGCCATTTTTACTGTTTTCGAGTATGTTTTTAGTCATCCACCCCTCTATCAACCAAACCGCTCTAAGGATGATTGTGGAAATAGGCATGTTCTTACTATGAAGAGAACGGCTAAGGATGATTTTCCGACGACTGTGGCGCCTCCTAGTGGCAGTTTTGTTTGTTTTTGCGGCTGTGGCTGTATCTCCTAAACCGTCTGCAGGGTCTTTTCTAAATTTAGTAAGTGCATTTATATGATGTTGACAAAAGACAACGACGACTTTCAGACGGATTTGATTACTTGTGTGCCCCCTGGTGGCAATTTTATTTTTTTTACGTTAACCTCTGTATCTTCAAAGGTCCTCAACAAGTTCTCAAAAAATTTGGCATACAGGTTTCTGTTAGTGTGGTGACGCTATCTTTCCGTTTTCAGATGGATTTGACTTAGTTTGCGCTGTCTAGTGGCCATTTTTATGACCAATAAACAACCCTAAAAGCAGACCGTTTGCTATACATTCGTGGGCGCATTTCAACGTTTATCTTGTTTATTTATTAAATATCACAATAGACATATACACTCATTAGACTGAGCTGAGGGTCTAGAGACCTGACTCAACGGTCGTGGCAGTGGGGTCGAGTGGAATTCAAACCTACAACCTCATGAACAGGAAGCAGCCACTATTTCCGCCTGTGGTCGCTTGTCCTTTTGTTTGCCTACTCCAGACATGGCTGTTGAATTGTCAAAATTAACGGACCTAAGGCTAAGCCGATACCCTTCGATGGCACATTTGCCTACTGATGAACGAAAACGGGTGTCATTCCAATGAAAATCACTGTGGCATGTAATATTTGTTAATAAATATAATGACGTGATTTCTCACCCCTCAGCAGTTAGTGTATGTTTTAAGATCTGGTTATGTCTGAGATGGATGACTATTCTGAATCGTTCTGATTGGCTGTTGCAGCAGTCCAAGATGCAGTGAATTGTACTCGATATTATCGTGAAGTCGTTTGATAGGAGCGCGCTGTACTTTCACAACTGGTCTTAGAAACAATTGTTTTCTTTTTGTTTTGTTGCTAGTCTGTTACATATGCTCAGTGTTGTTTTGTTGCTAGTCTGTTACATATGCACAGTGTGCTACTCAACTTAAACCCAATTGCTATTCTAGATTTGCAGAGTTGACCACAGGCAGCGTATCGGAGAGGATACTATGCCCTGACATCTCCACCTACCACTATTTGTCAGCCTACAATATGACCAAGCTGCTCAATGTTTTGTTTTCCAATGAATTGAACAGGTAAACTGCCTTTGACATAAGGTGTCTTCACACAAAAAGAATGCAAATTGTGTATTTAATGTGGAAATATGTTATAGTAGGGATAACTCTTGGAGTGTTTTTGATGGCAAACTCAATATTTTTAATTTGATATCGAATAGGTAAAAGCGACTATTAACATGAGTTCCATCCAAGAAGCGAACTTTTAATTAGACCACTTGCTGTTACAAATTTTTCTCGCCATATTCCTTACTCTGATGAGAAGTGATATCTGGGTTTGCAAAGAACTGACGGTTCGTTATTTCTTGACGCCATACTCAACGCAAGCATGAGCCGCCATGAGAATACAACTTGTAGAGTCGCGTTCCTAGCAGTAATGAATTATGAGTTCTCTGAAATCCTGAAATCACCTCTAATTTGACACTTTGAGACTGTCTAATAAGTTCACTCTGGTTCTTTCTGCAGCTAATTTGCCAATTCAAACTTTATTTATTCTAGACTGGCAATTTTAACTTAACTTCAGTGTAGTGTCCCATTATTGTAGTCTGGTAAATTTGAAGTGTCTTCAAGTTGACAGTAATCTCAGTAACCTACTGGGCAAGGTCCATGTACCATGTTTTATCTCATACCAAACCATATTTTGGTTTGAAGGTGAACATTATGAACTTTCATGTCAATATCATACCGTGTTGTTGCGTCATTAGGCCCATGTGCCAACCTGCACTTATATGCGAAGTATAGGTGCATGTGTCAATATGCGAACTACTTGGGTATAAAGGATGCAAAAAGGCATTATTTTGGATATAGGTGCACGGGCTTAAAAGCGCGAAACTACAGTAATGTTAAATTATTTACTGAATTTCTTGAAGCTACACCAAGGAACTGCAAAGATGTGGAGGAAAATGTAAAAACATTGCCATTAAGAGGAGCAGCGGTAGTCAAAACAGGTGCGCCTACCTATGCAGGTGACATCACCTGGGCTTATGTGTTAAACTTAGATGCATATGCTAATATGGGAATGACTTGGGTAAAAAAAGGCCGTGAAAAAGGGAATTCATTTGAATATAGGTCCATGGGCCTATAGGCTCAGCAATACAGTAACACTGATAAATCTGTTCATTAAACTTCAGGCGGATGCAGGCCCATAGTGTGACTAGTAATGCATTGCATCCTGGGAACATGATGTCATCATCCCTGTCTAGACACTCCTGGTTGATGCGCTTCCTATTTACAGTTGCACGGCCGTTCACCAAGTCCATGGTAAGTGCTGTAGAATTTGTTCTGTTCATAGAGTTTACCATGAAAAAGAGAGCTGTCCTATAGTCTTACATGTTAAAAATGCGCTGGTTGAACATTCCTTCTGAGAACTGCTTTTTAGTCACTAACTGAAATTTGAATTTCTGTTTGCGCATGCTGAACAGTACACAGTGTTGGGTGCTCTAAATCTATTAATATGTACCTTCGTTTTACTGAAATCAACTGGCACCACATGCGCTGCCTTCGTTGTTTGCATTTGTCTATAATGACCAATCAACAATATGACAAACTGAAGAGACCTTATTGTGAAACGTGTAGGCTTATGGAATAATACTATGTTATCAAGCATGTACAGTAGAATGTGCTCACACTTAGCTCATAGTGCTCCCATTGTTGGCAGTTGCAGATCTAGGATTTTGCCCATGAGGGTCTTCTTAATCAGGTTGGTTTTCATTGTTCTTGTTGGAAACATCATTTATATGATGGAGGGGTGTCTCAATTACCTTACAGCCCAGCTCCATGTAATGCCTGCCATCATACCTCGACTGCCTTTCAATCTATAGTAAAAATTGTAAAAATAGTTATAATGACCGATATTGTTCATGCTGCCTATTGTGTATCATCGTGCTGTCATCTGTGCGATTTTATTTGTATCCATCTATTCATCAGTCTGTATCATACCCTTGATAAAGAGTGCATTGCTTGAAATGTGGGGAATATTTTAAAACATTTTAGTACCGACGCTTGTCGTTTTATTTTTTCCATTTTTACTATTTGTTATCTGTCAGTAACTGCACAGCATTGCAGCATCTGTTGCATTTAATCTCCATGCAAACAAAAAACATTTGCAGACTTTAAACACTAATATGTTTTATTCAACTGACAAGAAATTCATTGGTAAAATCTTCTTCTCAGCCCCAAAGCTCGTCGTTTTCTTGGTTTGTCTGAAATGCACTTAATGCTGTCAAACATGGCCATTTCTTTTTCAGCAACAAGGTGCTGCAACAACAGTCTACTGCGCTGCTTCAACAGAATTAGAAGGACTCGGTGGATTCTATTTCAATAACTGTTTTCAATGTGTGCCATCTAAAACTGCATTAAAAACTGATGTAGCATCGACAGTTTGGCTCAAGAGTGAGGAAATACTGAGGAAGACTTTATCGAAAAACAGGAATCTAGAATGGAACACCAGCAGTTAACGTAGGATGGTGGGATTTGTTACATAACAAATGTCACTCCCCCAACACAGTTTAAACTCCAGTTGAAAGTGGCTTCTAAGATTAGTAACAATCTAGTCTATTGTGAAGTACTCAGACAATATTTTGTTAGAGCTCACAAGTCATAAATCAATTATGTACCCTGGTTACCTAAGCCCAGTGGAATTACTTTCATCAACGAGTATCAAAGGTTTTTTAAGTAAATCATTCTTTAAATAATATGTATCGCATTTCTTTGGAAAAAAACTGAACATAACTTTTCTCAGAGAATTTAATTTCATAAGTGAAGAAGATCAAAAGATCACCTGTTTTAGTCCACAACAGTTTAATTTATTTCAGCCAGTATTTTATTTGTCCTGAAGTCATTGCTAATGTGGTAATTGCCCTGCTCCACACAAAAGGAGTGAGGTCAGTGTTCCAAGGATTCTGTATACAGTAATCCATGCATAAATCTATTGACAAAGTACACAGGGCTGCTGCAGTATTGGCCAAGTTTCTAATGAGGTGAATCATTGCACCAACAACCTAAGAATTTGTCCTTAAACACTTGTGACAACTTCTGTTAGTGACAAGTTAGAATTCATGGAATCCACTGTCTCTACAACCTGTCGCATAAGTAGTCGAGTAGGTGGCTGAAGTTATGTCATGATGCTCAAAATCTCATCAGTTTTGGACAAAATAATTACCAAACTGGTCTTTTTATTTCCAAAGGTGTCTAACAGCATTGTGAATGCGCCCAATTTCTCAAAAAATGCCTTATGGCAGCTTTGGTAAAGAATCAAAAATGATATACCGTAACCATTTATTTGTTTATATTTGTCTTTTGTGAAATAATGAAAAACGAAAAATTCCCTTGTTTGTCGCCATGTCCTGAATTAGTGAGGTTTTACAATATTTGCTCGTAAGTAATTCAGTTTCTTGATTTGTGAAGAGGTTATCTCATTCTGAAATAATTTAAAGCATGAATAAACAACATAATGTATTGTGAGGTTTTTAAATTGATTTTAGTGATTTGTGTCTTGACTGTTTGTGTGCATGTCTGCCACATGTTACTGATCTTACTATATAATTTATGTTATGATTCCTTCTGAATTACGTAATCATTAAAATTCATGTAGAACCAGCCTGCACATTCAAAATCCATAGTGTAGGTATAAGATAGTACCTGGTTGCAAATCTGATGTTTCTGCAAAGATGTATTCATATATTCAGCTTATGTGACTATTGGTTTGACTTCAATTCCAGGGATTACTGGAATCAAATTTGCCCCATTTTACACTGATTCTCCAATAGAATGGCAAATGGTGGTACTGTTGGTGTTTATAGGAAACATTTTTTTCTTGCAAGCAGGTGTTTTTGATGTCACTGTGTTTTATGTGTCTTTACCCATTGCAGTAATTTCTAGGTCAAGTAACATCTGCTATAGTGTTACCACCAGATATCTTACTGACCCTTCGCTCATAGTAATCTTCCTTTACTTCAATGTTTTGCATGCAGCCAGGCGAATCTAAATTCTGATGTAAACACTGTCTCCTATGCAGGCCTGATAGGTGTAGGTACCTAAGTGTGCACTGTCTGTCAAGCATAGCTATGTACGATAACTCACCATTTATTTTGCACAAAACTAATTGACAAAATTGTCATAACATATATTTAAAATGCTGAGTACCTTTCCACAAACAATGACAGCTTTATAATTGTTGTCTTATGGCATACACGCAGTAAAACCGTGCTTGTAATTGACTAAAATTTTATTAACCTTTGTTTTTTGTCGAAAAATTTGACAAAATTAAATTTCACTTGCCCGCAATAGTGTATACTAAGTAGGTCAAGAATTGCATAAGTATTTTGACTAGAAACACATGCCTTTATTGTAATTGAGTAGCATGTAGTCGAGAAGTAGCCTCCCACTGTACTGAGGTATGTTAACAGGTGTTCAGGTATTGATCCGATCCATGTGAACTCGTCGTGTTCACTGCATCACGTCACCAAAGTTAATCTTTGTGTTAACCAGCATTTAGCTGTGCTCATTTCATCAAGAATGAAAATGAATTTTAGTTGTAGCTGAGATTTTGATATGGTTGACCTCTCATTTGACATTATTGCCTACAGGCAAAAATATTCATTTACATTAAGCTGTCGTAAGGTTTAATTACTGGTAGTCAAGAGTAATTGTTATGGTCTATTTCTTTAGAAAAAAAAAACCTTATCATTAAATCCCCTACGATGCCCACTCCCAATGTCACGTAATCTATGAATATTAAACAAAAACGTATGGTATGCCATAGCTAGATAGCAATCCATTCAGTAAGGATTGATTTACGTAACTCAAGCTTGACGACTGCTGTATGTGGACCATTGTATACATTACATGCACAAACAGTGGCCAAACATAGATAATCTTTATTGTATCTTTCTGAAAACGTCACTTACAGTACATGGCCGGGTTAAGCCCCAGGGTGTACAAATTGGAAATTCTAAAATAATAGCTAGGGGTAATTAAGACAAGCAACCCTGTCAGCTGCTTCAAGGTCTACACTGCCAATGTTGGGTTGAAAGGGTGTGGCATTTATGCGAGCTATTTCGAATGTAAGGATTTAAATCTGCCAGTGATGTCTTGTGTGTGCATTTAGAGAGCTTGAATGGACATTAATACATTAAATGAACAAAGCCTCAACAACATAAGATATTTTAATAACTTATAAGTGTGAACAATTGAAAACTGAAAATTGGGAAATTGAGTCGGGAACTGTGCGTTATGAACAAGTGGGGTATCTTCCACCAGTATGTTAAACTCAAATTTTCCTTGTGAACATGAAGTGGCTGCAGATATAAATCCACAAATCACTAGAACCCCATTCCGAATCATTTTTTGATGAATATCCTAAATTTGTCAAAGTTTAAGTTTACCTTCTGGCTGGTAAATTCTTGAGCTTTTGAATTTAATGTGCACAGACAAATATGGCATTTATTAGGATGTGTTCTCAGAGGTGTTTTCTATTTTGTTTCCACATGGAAGTTTATCAGTTCCTTTAACAATTTATATAGAGTGGTGCTTCAGTTGTTCAAAAATAGGCAACTCCAAAATGAGATAAAATACAACAGGGCCAGATCCAGGATTTTTAGTTAGGGGGGGCCAGGGCAGAGTATTAGCCAAGATTTTTGCCCATCAGAC
Source organism: Phoronis australis (assembly GCA_002633005.1). Taxonomy (NCBI): domain Eukaryota; kingdom Metazoa; phylum Phoronida; family Phoronidae; genus Phoronis; species Phoronis australis. Next base: position 198,149 of record NMRA01000172.1, read on the forward strand.
ATTCGCACCCCCGAACTGCCAAATGGAATATGGGAGTTTTAGTGGGGGCATGGCCCTCTCAGCCTCCCTCTAAATCTGCCACTGTACAAGAATGAAGGGGTTTATTAATCCAACCGTTGAGCACCAACAGGTGGAGCTCCAGCTGTTGTTCACTAGAATGCAGGCCCCAAACAACATGTCCTTAAATCTTCGCCATTTTGCAGTGCAGAAATCGAGAAGTTAATTTGGCTGACCTCGCACCTTAATTTCCAATATGCGTGGAATTGTGCATAAAAAAATCAACATTCCCATAGTGTGAATTGGGCAACAACCAATGTAATGAATGGTGGAGTATCTTATTTCCATGGAACAAATAAGCTACATTAACAGTCCCCATCTTGGACCTGCATCACTATCATTGAACAAACACTAATGACACGCACAGACTGTACAACAGGGAGTAGGACATTTGTTTCTTCAATGAAACCAAGATGCAGGCTAGTTTATGTCACTCTATTGTCCATGGATGGTAGATACACAAGGAGGTCAGTGTTAAATGGATGTTCATGGTAACCAGGTATTTGTACTTAAATACTAAACGCAACATCAAAAAACAGACAATTTCTCCTTTAAACTTTGGTGTAGAGAAGAAAACAATGCGCAACTGCTTCATTACTTGTATTAAAGAACAGGCATTTAACAATGGTCATTTATATCTGTATACTTTTTACTGAGAACTTGAAAAAGACATCACAGGTAGCACTGTACATAAGAGATAGTTCTAAACGTGTAGAATTAAAACCAAACATTTTGATTTTGTAAAACAAATTGCACATTCAAGTACAATGATCGAAGCGTGTCAAATTTCCACCAAGCAAATAAAGTATACATTGTCGTAAAAATTCTTAACAAGTCAATGGACTCCACAGGGATTCGGGACCACATGGTCTTACCAAAGCCTCCTGGATCGTCCTTGATAACAATTACCTGCAAAGCATGTTGTGTGCAACCTGAGTTTAATCGCAGGTCTCACTGCTGGAAGTATCTGGTAGCTAGCTGATGAGGCAATACAGGCGACGAATAGTAAATGTACACGTCTAATGAATATGATGAAGTACAGAGATTATGATTTGACACGTCATATCGACAAAACAGAAATTTTTAATTAAATCGTAACCCTGATCAATGGAGGCATGTCACTGACAAAAGGTGATTTCACCATGCAGTATGCTATATACTGCTACAGTAGGTTATATACTGCTAAGCAATAGCCTAATTTGCCCAAATTATAATTTAACTGTCACTGACTTAGCAATGGATATTAATTTCATCGATTCAGAAAGAGTTATGGTAGTTGTGAATCCTAGCAAACTAAGATTTCAACAGAAAAATCATACGTCACAATACTACAAACACTTGAAAATTGCTCCCATGCAATTAATACAAAAATAAACAATTTAACATATCAATATTCCTGTGAAAATATATAACATAATCAGAACTAAAGGCATCCTTACAGTTTCACAGACACACTTAACTTAAAAGACACAAACACATGATACCAGGTTACCCTAAAGCCTGGGTATTGCCATACTTAGTCGCTCGCTACCAGATGTCCAGCAAACACTAAATTCCAGGCACATTTAAAAGACAGTTACAAATTCCACTGCCTAGACCATGCATGCATTTCAAAGAATATCGCAAGAACTCTTTTCCAGTAAACTTTAAAGGATTCTTTTAGATTTCAAATCATTTCCAGCAATATTTGTTCCATACCTTTTTGATCAACATCTTTCAGAGAACACTTTGCTTTCACATTAAAGTTTACCAGAGTTCTTGCAAAATTCTACCATGCTCTCTAGGTTGAATCTATTTTTTGTTTTTTTTATACTTTTTCGATTTTTTTCCCTGGCCTGAAATAACAGGACAGTTTTTTTTATTTTATGGTTGTTTTGCCATTATCAGTTTTAAAGTTTTTAGTTTTTTTACTTGTTAAACTTGCTTAGCTTACGCGGTCCTTAGTTCCATACAAATACGAGTCTTCCTCGGCAATCTTGAGTCTCAATACTAAACAATACAAATGAGTAGTAGAGATCGATTTAAACTGACAAAATCGGGACAATTGTGTTATGTGCACAAAGAGGCGGAGACCACTGCATGCAGGTAACCAAAACACTGCGCATTACCTTAAGTTGAGAACTTTAAGTGTTCCTCACTTGTAACACCAGGCTAACCATCACAGTGAGCAGTTCTGGCGACTCCCATTACGACACTATGCCACCAACTGCGGTCTCTTACCTCCATGGCACAAAACAATGACATGATTTGGGCTCAGTAGCTTGGATGTCATAGAAATTCACTAACATCCTATGCTCTCACAAACTATTCTAACACACATCATCCACTGTAACCCAATTCCAGACAAAAGCATGAACAGTAGACGTCAAACATTGCATTCTCCAATTCAGGTGTGTGGACATAAAATACCTGTTTATAGAGCAGTTATCATCACATACCATCTGCTTGTCTCATTGAAGCAGATCAATATTATTTGTGCTTATTACACAGGACACAAGACACTGAATATCGACAAACATAACTACTGAGCCTCGCACCATGACTTATGTATCATATTCTGAATAATAAAATGCGTTAGTAAACGTAATATGTCTAAGCAACACATTTTGTTTTCCATTTTTGGCATTTTTTAACTTTTTATGGTTTTTAAATAAAATTTCAGTCTGTACAAAATATTTGTAGACACGTCACAATGAACTGCTTGTGCAGTTTTTTCAGTGTCCGTTAAATATTGCCAGCTTTGATGCACTTAAAGCACAAACTAATTCCTCTGCTTCAAAATCTTCTCTAAACTCTGTTTGTAGTAATCCCGCTCGTGAGTCAACTGTTTCACTTGAGATTTAAGTCTTTCGACAACATTCTCCAAATTTTGTCGGCTGTCCACTTTGCGTGACCTACAACTCTGTGCATATGAACGATTTTTCAGGGTTCGCCTCCTCTGCTTGAGGACTTTAATCTCGGCCTTTGGTACGCCACGCAGTCTCTGATTCAGTTGAGTGACGGGCAATGAAATCAGTTCCTCGTCAGAAATATTGTGTCGCTCACAAATGAGCATTTGCTCAGCCTTCAACACTGCCTGTTCCAAGTCAGAGGTGGTTGTTGCGGTAGGAACAGGCAGAGAATTCGGCAAACTCACGGTGACGTTTTCAGTCACTCTACAGTCAGCAGCATCGACCAGTTCTGACAACCAGTTGTCTTCATCGGGGGTTACTTCATCCAGCCATGGTGTTGGTGGGGTTTTGGGCAAGTCTGAACTTGGCGAAAAGGGGGACGGTGGGAACGTTGTATCGGAGAACACACTGTCCACGGGGGACAGAGGCTCCTTAACCTCCCGGTCGTCCTCATCCTTCTGCACGCCATCGATCAGACAAAATTCCAGATCTTCAAGACCAAGATCATTCAGATCTAAACATGACGGGTAAAACGGTAAGGAATCCATGTCACTGATCGGCAAACGTAAAATGAAGAGTTCCCTTGAATTGAAAGGCAGTGTTAGGTGACCCGCGAATCTTAGTGAAGATTATATGCACTTCTCTCCTCGTCAATAATCAGTGATCTCAAATGGATTCCAAAACACTCTGGAGATGGTGTAATCCGGTCAGAAGTTCACGTTGGCACAAGGGAACACCAAACGCGTCCTCACCCCACAACGGCTTTGCAACAACAGAGTATATTGGGAAATTCCCAGCATTATATAGTACTGATGACGTCAGTTTAAGGTACGTCATTTTGAACCAATGAAAATGTTGAAAATATTTCTGCGCATGGCGTTGCTATGTGATGAGGAGTGTCCACATGGTGAATTTTCAGAAACTTACCTGTACATTCACTAACAATGTTCGTTTATGAGGCTTCAGGATATTCTACAATAGTTTCACACCAGAAAATCAAGTACAAACTTCTGAAATAAACGCTGTTTTTGAAATATTGCGTCTTGCGCCTGTGGGGTGTTGCTGTAGTGGCCTCTTGTAGTCGGACCGAATTAGGCCTACACTGAAAATTGAAGGTTTGGGTTATCACTTCCCTGATTTAAATGTCTTTGTGGCAAATTATATGCAATTGTGTGGCATCATGTTACTGTATGTTAAGTTTTCAAGAACGACATCGCGACATTTTGACAAGGTCGAATCAGAGACGGCTTCGATTCGTCTTTTTTCGAACCCGCTGAAAAAGATGCAAGGCGTCAGCACTTCTATAGCGTCACCTAGTGTCAGACTACGAAAACTGTTATTCTAGCGGCTGCCTCCGGAGCCAGCCACAGGCGCTTGGGTTTATCGCAAATGACGTCACTCATAATATATAAGAAAACATAAAGGTTGAACACTCGAAATCTGTTTGCTCAGAATTTTCTACTCAAATGTGCATGGAACTCCACGAAACTAGCATCGAACAACTCTTAGAATACTTTCTTTCATTCGATCTCGATCCTGGCAAATTGCCTTCAAGTGGTAATTTGGCGACAAAAATGCCAAAAGAATGCCAAAATCAAGGACCTGATTCCGTGATGTCATGGCAGACGGTCTTCGCACATACGGGTTTTGACAGACGCTCCCGAGCTAAATCCGAAAGTCTAATTTCGCACGGCTTTCGCCGTCAATCCATCGACTACTTGATATGAGAAGCAGAGAGCACTTTATTGCCAAATAAATGTAATTACTCACATATTTGTGTCAAATATAAATTATCCTGATACTGTATTGATATGCGAAGTTTTTTTGTGTACTGTGATTTCTTCAGGTTTTACTTTTGGTCAAAACCATTGAATTAACTCGTCGGCCACGCGCATTGTAATACTCACGGACTGCGTTTCCTGGCCGAGTGTGCTTCAATCAAAAAAGTGCGTGATGTCAAGATGAGAAACAAGATACGCCAGTTTATGTAAAATTCTAAGTTAAGGGCTAAAATGAGCCGTCAGTGGAATAAAGTTACAAATAATCATTAAAATACTAACTTTAACATTCTCAATTAGTTGAGTTTTGGATAAGCGCCACTATATATTGGTTTCCCGTTTATTACTTTACGCGAGTTATTCGTTTGACTATTTTTGTTAGTTCTTCCGGTTTCGCCATTTGCAAATAAATAAACACAAGTATTTTGAGTTTACACATTTACTCTCATTTTACTGGCGTGGCGGCAGCGTGTTCTTAACGAACCATGGCTAAGGCACCCAAGCAGTGGTGTCTGACGAAATCTGAAACTATAAACTCCTTCGACAATTGGAGACATAATATAACCTATGTTTTATCGCTGGACGCTAACTTTGCTGACTTTTTGCAAGGCGATTTTACTTGGGACAAGGCAAAGGTCCCTCTATACGAGGGTTGTTCAATGACCCGGACACTGTTCCTGAACTTAATGTTGGGACAAATCGCGAATTTTTGTCCAGTTATTTCACGTAACACCATCATTAAGCAGTCAACATCGCTTGCCTCCATCTGGCAAACCATACGTGCTCACTATGGGTTCCAAACGTCGGGTGGACACTTTTTGGACTTTGCTGAAATACGCCCTTCTTCCCGATGAGCGTCCGGAGGACTTATACCAACGCATTATGGCATTTATTGAGGACTTTGATCTTCTTGGTCCTGACAATACTATACTACACCATGGGTTACCCATGGCACTGACGAAGACGAAATGTCTCCCACCCTTGAAAACCTAGCTCATGTCCTGACGTGGCTCCGCCTCGTAAACCCCGGACTTCCACGTCTCGTGCAACAGCGTTATGGTCCCGAGCTGAGATCCAAGACCCTGGCTTCCGCAGTCTATCAAACCTGACATCTCCCAGTCTCTACAGGCTCTACTTGACGAACTCCAGTCATTAGAAGACGCCAAAGTCATGAGATCGGCCTCTGCTCCCCGTTGTACCCCATCTCTTCCCAGCCGTCGACCAACCAAGAGTTGCGCTCTTCGTAAACAGGCCCGCCGGTCGCAGTTCGATCATTACCTGTCCCAGTGCCCGTTTCTGCCTGCGGAAGACAAGCGTTACTTCTCGAAGGTACGATCATCTGAGGTCGACGATCCCGAAGACTACAGATCTGTTTGATGTAACGCCCCCTGTGGACCCAGTTGTTCATCGTGTTCACATTGTCCAGTCCCCATTTCTCGATGCCTTTTGTAATGGCCATAGTGTACGTTTGACCCTTGATTGCGGTGCCACAGGCAACATGATTCGTGAGTCTTGTGCCAAGTCCCTTGGTACGGTTATTGCCCCCAACACTCAGTTTGCATATCAGGCGGATGGTGTATCCCCCCTTAACGTTATTGGTGAAACCAAGATTTTGTTCACCCGTGACTGCCACACTCTTACCTTTGAGGGATTGGTAATCAAGACGTTGGATGTCGATGTTCTCGCAGCCACCCCGTTCATGGTGAAGAATGATATCTCTGTTCGACCAATCAAGA